>JAHPZR010016739.1:0-10210 GCA_019787425.1 Platygyra sinensis | reverse complement strand
CCCTTATTAATTCCAACAAAGCTTACTGTAGCTGAGTTTTGAGAAATCAGAGAAAAAGGCCCCATTTTCTAAAGTTACCTTGTACAGTACCTAAACCTTAACATCATTCGAAAAATCCCAACAATGAGTGCGATTTGCACCAAAATGAACCAGGTAAAGCGCACACAGGGTTTCCATCGGACATGATTTTGCACCAAGGGGGACTCAATTGGGATTTACAGAAAGTCAAAACAAGTTAAAGTCAGAAGTACGAGGTCGAAATTGGTCTGCTTGCAGGTCAAAAATGAAATTACGAGTTCACAACACATGCATATATTCACTTTTTCAGGCAGAATTTTTTCAGTGCATCGTGACCTCCTTATCATAAAAACTGGCTATGGGGAATCTGTGTATTCACTTGGAGTCTATTACTGGACGGCCCGGAAACCCACAGCCACCAATTTTATTTGGACATAAAACTGGCCTCCCCCCCACGGAAATAATTTAGTTTGAGAGACCTCTATTTTCTCTTAGTGTAAAGAGAACAGAGCACAAATAAATATTCCCCTCTCAAGAGGAAATTTAAAGCTGGGGACCAGAGAGAGAGAGTGTTACAGTAATCCTTGCACATGCACAGCCCCAGTCGACACTGTCCCTTTAAACCCTAATTATCAAGAGAGATCAGGAATTAATTAGGGTTAGAAGACACAAAGTGGAAATGTGAGAAATTAAAACTAGGTTCAAAAACCAGTTTAGTATATTAACACATTTCTATTCGGACCTGCACACATATTCCATACCCCTAGAGGAGGTCATTAGAAAAGTCCCAAGGGGCTAATTGAAGCTAATGAAGCTACACTGGGAATTTACCAGGAAAGGTGCAGAGACCCTAAGCACCCAACACACCTTCCCTAATGGTGGACAATGTCTATATTTTCTGGTCAAAACAACAAAATGTACTCTACCGTAGCAATTGACTCCCCTCCAGAAAAGAATGTATTGCTCTGGTTTCTCCTATAAATTATAGAAAAATAGCACAAAGTTAAAAAATCTGTCTCAGGCAATATAATAAATAAATAACATTTTTATTTAGTATATACTAAGACAGTAGATAGTGTTAAACGCGCGCAATGATTGGCTCATCATACTCCGAATATCCTCTGCTATTACCTCCGAGCAACTCTTGAGAAAATGGCGTCCCGGTTTGCAGCCGGGACAAGTGAAGAAATCATCCAAATTAATTTTTTGTGGTGTATATCACCTCACTGTTTTAGTATATACTAAAACAACTATTCACCTCAGTGTCAGTGGCTAGCGTTAGATATCTAACTCGCCGCTTCGTGGCTCGGTAAATATCCACCACTAGCCACCTCCACTTCCGTGAATAGTTGCTAAATACTACAATTGAACCTCCCATAAGGTACTTTCCATTGAGAAATTCTGTCTCTTGAGCTATCCAAAAAATGTGATCATGTTACAACACCTTATTATCCAATTTCTGTTCAATTATGTGTCCACTGGTTGCTTATGGCAGGTTAAAAGCAAAAGAAAATGTAAAATTTTTGCTCTAAAAGTGGTTGCAGTCACTTACAAGAGGTTTAAAATAATTTTATAATGATTTGACATGAAAAGTTTGGTTCTTTGCAAAACTGGTCACTGAGGAGATCAAGGTGGCTGCTTAGAAGAGGTGGTTGCAGCTGGAGGTTAAATTGTATTTTTTTATAAAATTATTTTGTATTTGAGTGCTTGATTCTGATTCCAGCATAAATATTGCAAGAACATATGCAGAATTGGACAGTAAGTATTCAGAATTTCTCACTTGACTGTGGGATCAATTTGAAGTAAACTTTTTGGAGTAACATCTTGTCCCATGTCATCAAAAACCTGCCAAAAAAAAAATTGTTTCATTAATGATTAATATATACAATATATTGTATGTGCTTTTTAATTAATATGTAAGCGTCCACTCCTGCATCAATCATGTATATGGTCTTTTTGCCTATGATTTCATATATGTCTGCGCACTTTGTCTTGTGCTGTCTAACTGCACCTTACCTGTACTGGAGGTTTAGTCTGTGCTTTGTCAGCTCTGCTAGAGTCAATTGCTACACTCTTACGACTAGACGAGTTAAAGAGGTTACTCCTGGACCCTCCACCAACTGTTCTGATGCTTCTGCTGCCAAAGCTGTGGCTGCTCTTGCGACTTGCATTCATGTTTATACTTGCAGCCCCTGCTCCAGGTTTCCTGGAATTAAAAGTTATGGTTTGTTTGCAACTTTGAGACTAAAACATAGTAACTATCCAAGATAAATCAAACAAAGGAGTAAAATTGCTTCACATCTTAACTTATTCAGCTGACATTTTACAAGCTTCCTTCAACTGTGATGCAAGTGCAGGGGGGTAGGTACTCCCAGAAAAATTGAGTGAGGGTGCAGCCCGCTTCCCAAACCCTATTTATGACCAAAATCTGCGATATTCCCTACCCTGTTTATGAACTGACCAAAAATTCGAAACCCTTCTTATGACCTGAACCTTACATGTACATCAAAATCCGGTTTCAGACCTGCGTTATAAATGTTAAATGGCTGTAAACATACTTTGTGAAGGGCTTTTGTTGATTTTCTTTTCAATAGATGTTGAAAAAGCGGCTTCCCAGCTTAAAAAAATTCCCATATCAAGGCTAGAGTACAAAAGTGCAAGCCCATGAATATATAGGCAATTTCTATATACAGTCAAACCTCTACACAAAGTGACTATTGTAGAGAGGTGGCCACTGTATATCGGTGGCCATTAATGGAGGTTCAGCTGTAGAATGTACATGTGTGATCTTTTGCACACATGTAAAATTTTGACCCTGCACAGCTGATTTTCTCAGTCGACCACAGCACACACAGACCTGACAAGTTTTTGTGCAGTTCCAGAAAATTTCAATATCTCACCCTTTTTCTTTTGAAAGGGGCGTATTTCCAGGGGATCAACGGGGTATGTCACTCTATGTCTATGTCAATGTCTATAGCTATGTCTATATAATATTACAATGCAAGATAACAGAATTTCATGCAAGTTCTGAGAACCAAGTTAAACAATCTAAACAGTTTAGAATCAACTAAATCAAGATCACCTAGGTTAGCTATATGTTGCAACTGAATCAAGCTTCCTAGAAGAAGTTTTTCTTGCCACAATGAAATGAAATCTCTGTCACCGATGAGACTACTAATTAAACGAAACATGAAAACAAAGAGTTAAACACTTACATTGAGGGCTTCTTTCTCGCTTCGCTCCTGTTCATGGCGGCGAGACAAAAAGAATCTTACAAAGTATCACGTTTATTCTTCTTTCACGGTGTTTATTGAAAAGTTAGAGGCTAATTAACCTTCTTGTTATTTACTCGCCGCCTTGTACATTTCTCTTGTAAACGTTGCTAGGCTTTTTGGCGGGAAAAGACTGGAAATGAATGTTTCTAAACAAGCAACGAGCATGCTCACATTTGATAACCGCGTTGTTGTTGTACCGTGTGGTAAAAGTTGAGGAAGAAAGAGGAAGAAAATATTTCGCGCAAAAGTAAATACAGCTCAAATATAGCAGTTATCTAGATCGCTTGTGAAGCAGAACGTACCAGAAAGGTGGGAAACGTAACCACACGCCATGGACCTACGAATGAAAGAGGTTCTTCCCACATTGGTAAGCTAAACTCCGTGAAGTTAGAACGATTCTGAACAGTGCCTCTCTGGGCCATGACGGTTGACAAGCTAATAGATATAATTTTAACAACTACAACTACTGTATTAACCGCAAGCCACCGATACTGAAGGTGAATAGTTGTTAATTAGTATATACTAAAACAGTGAGATAATATACACCACAAAAAATTAATTTGGATGATTTCTTCACTTTTCACGGATGCCCAATCTTGGGAAAAATAAACAGGAACAACAAACCCCCATCCCCCCAAAGCAATGATGAAGGCACGAAGGAGCAAAACCGCGCCATTTTGGCATCATTGAAATGGAGGAGGGGTGGTCCAGATGTTCCATTTATTTTGTCCAAGATTGTTGCAAAGGATATCCAGAGTTTGACTAGCCAATCAGAGCGCGCCTTCAACGCTATCCACTGTTTACCAGGTAGTACTAATTAACAACTATTCACCAAAGTGGAGGTGGCTAGCGGTGGATATTTACCGAGCCGTGGAAGCAGCGAGGTAAATATCCACCGCCACTGACAATGAGGCGAATAGTTGTTTTAGTATATTCTAAAACAGTGGGATAATATACACCGCAAATAATTAATCTGGATGATTTGTTCACTTGTCACATCTGTAAACCGGGACACCATTTACTCTTGAGTTGGTAAATAGCACAGGATATTTGGATTTTGATGATCCAATCAGTGTGGCTGGCAATTCTGTTGTCATGGTGAGAAAATTAGGATATGACTCTTTCTCCCCTGTACTGTACCCATTTGTGAGGTTCTGGCAATGGAATGTAGGGTTTTTTTTCTTTCAAAGAATGGGAGAGTCTGCTGCTTGGCTTCATGTAAGCCTGAAGCAAATAAAATACTCTGAAAACACTTTTGTTGTAAGGTGTCACCCCTCTGAGTTTATCTTACTAATAATTGTTACAAGTATATTTAATCATATTTTGTCCTTTGTTCCACAGTTTGTGGCAAGCCTTGTGATGTTAGCTTGGATTTTTGTTCTTGTTGCTGGTTACCGTGTAGCAATCAATATGGTCGATGCCATGGAGTGACACGTATCGTGTGCACATCATCAAAGTGTGCTTGTCATCCATTAACTGTGTCCAAATTTTCAAACAGACAGAAGGGAATGTCAGCTTCATTGATGAAGATTCAAATGACTTATGGAATTTTTGAGTCAACCGTTTTCTGGAGACAGTTTTTGATCTGTTTACGCTGTCTTAACTGATCATTGTAGTGTAAACTTCTGGGTACATATCACTGATTTATGTCCATGTGTGCTTCGTCAGAAACTTATTCAGGTTGCCAAAAGTTTCTGCAAACTGCAGAAAGTGAACAAGCTGTGATTTAGATCTTTGTCACTCTTGGTAGAAGACAAGAGAAAAACCTTCTGGTATGAACCCAGTCAAAAACCATCTTCCTTTGATTGCCATAAACAGGGAAAAGTCATTTCAAAATTAAATATAGCAGAACAATAAAGTTTTAATTTTGTTAATAATATTACACTCACAATGTACTTAAAATCATTGATTGTCTTTGGAATACAACTCCCACGTCATACTGCAGTTAAGATGCCAACATGGACACCTGTTATTATTCTTTATACCACAGTTCAAACAAACAGTTACATCACAACATTTATGTTTACAACAGGACTGCTTACGCTAAATACTATTTCAATATGCAAAGGCTGATGAACTTTACAAAATTAAAGTTTTCTTTTCCAACATTGAAGATGGCAACTTGCAAAGCCTAGCCAAGTTACAACTAATACTCCTACTTCAAAAAAGATAACCAATTTTATATCTCAGTTAAACCAGGACTTTAGGCCAACACACACTATGCGACAAATCACTGTGAAACATCACGGCAACAAGTCGCCTCGTCTGCACTGCTTCTGTAACAAGTCGCTTGCACTTATTTTGTCACTCCAATGTTGCACAAATTCAAACCAGTTGAATTCATGTGACAGATTGCAGTGACAGATTTTCACGTCACACGAGGCGATTTGCTGCAGCAACCTGTCGCGGTGACGTGTAGCAGTGATTTGTCACATAGTGCGTCGGTCTTTACAGATTTTTGACACAAACTCAGAAAAATGAATTTTAACAATTTGCATGGATGATTGGCTGTTTGGGATTTCATGTAATGTCACCATGGTTACATAATAAATTGCATTTAACATTTAGTAACTCGTTCAAATTTACACAATATTTAAAATACAGATTGTCAATATATTTGACAAGGTATACATGCTGTATAATTTTAATCAACATTGAAAATCAATAGCAATTTAAAGTGCATATAAAATGAAATCTTTATATTGATTTAATTTTATCTGATCAACTCAAATGGTACCATTTTATTTCAATTTCAATTTGATTTTAACCTGTAATTAGACTGAGGAAAATTATCTTTACTCCATTTTCAACTTGTATGAAATAATAAATATTCTAAATTGCAACACAAACCAGCTTGTTCTTTTTATACATCACCAAAAAGTCCTTTATTTAGCATTACTTTGGATAATTTTTCAAGACAAACTTGCACACCATACATAAGATGGCAAACATTCCAAACAGGCATCCACAGGGAAAGTAAGTCTTTCATTTCATATGCACTTTAATATTTAAAGTTTTGAATAAAATAATTTATTGCTGTCTATAAACATAATTATTATCCTCAAGTACTTGAGGATTTAAATTCTGATTTCACTGTCATTACTATCTTGTGAATCAACATTACTGACTACTTACAAAGAAATTAAGAAATTTTGTTCCTTATCACACGTGTCTATATCAACGTATAAAATAAACTTAGTGTTTTAAGGGTGGTTTTCAATAGCTGCATGAGTCCAAGTACATAGCGTACATAGATGGTTAAGCTTACGCTGTTCAAGGCATCACTCAGTGCAGAGTAAGCAGAACAAGAAAGGGCAAGTTTATTTTAAAACAGATGTAACAGTGTTCTCAAGTGAATGTGGCATGCACATGCTATTGAAAGCCAACCTTTGTACAATAATCAAGTCGATAACAATATAAAATAGCTGTTCTGTAAAATTGATGGAATTTTAACAAAACTTCAATTTGATTCTCATTTTGAGGATTGAAATATATTTATAGCCGCCCCCACCCACTCCACCCCTTCCCACTTTCCTAAATCAAACCTTTCTTGCTTCCCTTATTTTAGCTTGTCTGTAGGGAAATATGTAGCAAAATCCAGTTTACAGGTTTCAAATAGACTTTGGAGGTTATGATTTCAGGAGAAAAAATGTTAAAAATATTACAAACTACTAGAAAATTCTATAAATCCTCAGGCTGGAAAGACGAAAATCAAAACAAACGGCCACTCAGAGCTGAATGAAGGAAAACAAGATCTCTAAGGCTTTTGGATCAATAAATGTACAAAGTGAACCCACAATAGGAAATTCAAAATAAATAAAGTTAAACTAAAGCAGCATCCACCTGGAGGGAGACTTAACAAGTCAACTATACAATGTTATGAAGGATCATAATTCAAAGATTCCTAAATTCTCTGCATTGAAATCCATTGTTAAAACTATCCTCTGCTCGAAATAGCATTTGTGGTGTAATATCTCAATGCCGAGCTATAATAAATAATCTTGCACACCTCAATAATATTAATAGCTTATACAGTGATTTAATATTCAACTTCCACATGTCACTGACATCATAAATTGTTGAACATAACAACTTGGGTAAATGCTAAAGTACATACTATTGGAGAATAGTCAACAATGGCCAAGCCCATCAAATTTCCAGATTTGCAAAGGCCAGTTGCTGATATTTACACTGTACTTTCAGGATCACTTAAGATGGTACAACTTGATCACACATGACCTTTGTAGTTAGTAAAGGGGGCAAGTTTCTAAAGAAACTGTGGTGTGGCGTCGGTGGGAGTATTACAAGATAATTTTGTTTTATCAACTGAGTTTATAATGTAAATTGGCCACCATAAAGAGATTCGAAAGCTGACTTTTCGAGCATTAGCCTTCAATTCGCTCCGACAAAGGGCTATGCTCAAAACGTCAGCTTTCGAATCTCTTTATGGTGGCCAATTTACATTATCAACTCAGTTGATAAAACCAGATTATCTTAGTAGTTAGTTGCTGCTAACACTTTGACTTGATTCTGACAAGTCATTTGTATACTGACCAATCAAAACAAAGTTTAGGACAAGCAAGCAAATCTCAAAAACCATAAATCAATTTCTGTTGCTCCTTGCAGTTTCATGCCTAATTGGCTTTTTCCATGCTGCACAATAACATTCGCTAAACACTAACGGTATTTTCTGAGCCCTTAACTTTCACTGAGGTTACAAATTAGGTCTCAAGTTCACATGAATTTTTTGTGTCATACACAACAAATCACCAGCACTTACAGCTGTAGCAGGTTTAATTTAAAAAATAATAATAATTAAGGGGTACGTTGTCGAAAGCAAACAAGTTGTACCATCTAAACTGGCCCTTACACAATGATCATTTCTGTTATTACTTTTACTTCTTTGTAGCAAAGTTGCTAATCAATTTTAAAAATTTTTAATAAAACCACTTCAGTTTGGTTACATCATCAAAACTATCAATGTCCAGTGAATTTATAAGCAAAATGATTTTATGCTTTATCCACAATGCCGTTACTTACAAATTTCTCTTTGATTGCATGGAGTTGACTCAAACATGTAGTCTGTATTTGCCAACAACACCAGGATTTTCTATATGAAACTCCTGACACCTGGCATTACTTTTGGTGTGTGAAAAGAACAGATCTGTCACAGGTGTATTGTGAAACAGATAGATAAGAACGTTCTTGGGGGTTAGTTGCATTATAACTGATACGCTTGACGGAGTAATGACACATTGCCCAGGCTGCTTGAATGAAATGCTGAAGATCCTGTGCTTGCAATAGGTTTCAGTGGCGGCGGTTACTGAGCATACTGTTGATTAACTTCGGACGTCCACTTGGAAGGATTTTTATCTTTTTGTGGGTGGTTCACCAGACTATGGACGGATACAATGACAGATGTTGGAACACAAGACTGTTGTTGCAACTGTCTGTTAGGAATGCTGTCGTGGAGGTCTCTTTTCATAAGGGAGACTGATACAGGATTAGAATTTGAGACGTAATCGTGACGACAGTACTCTGGGATGTGGTGGGGCAGCAAACAGTATGCATCGGTTGTATTGCTATTGGCTGACTCTGGCTTGAATGGCAGTAGTGATGGTTATCATTCATTTCCTGACGCACCTTTGATGTGAAGTTGGTGGACTGGAGGCGCGGCTAGAGGCAGCACTCTCATTTTCATCCAGAAACCCGTGCCATGTAATCCCTGAAACAAACAACTAGCTCCATGTTAGTACTTCCGGATCATCTATACCAATATCTGTAAATTGTTCAGTTAATACCAAGGCTTTGTTCAGCAGCAAAGAGTAAGATTATCACTTTGATGAAACCATACACTGTTTTGAAGTTCATTTCTTAATCGAAATATGTTTCGAATGAAACATCATCCATCGTCAGTTGTGCAATGAGAAATAAAATGAAATTGTGCTATAAATAGTGTAACAAAGTGAGATATTAAAGATGAAATAACAACAACATGATATTGAATTTAATGGAGACCTCGGAAAAAATCCGAGTCCCAGATGGGATTTGAACCCACGACCCTCCAGGATCTAGTCGGATGCTCTAACCACTGAGTTACTGGAGACTCTATGGTGAGCAAGGGTCAATTTGTGGGTTCAAATCCCATCTGGGACTCGGATTTTTTCCGAGATCTCCATAAAATTCAATATCAAAGTGAGATATTAACAAGAATAATATTGAGGATGAAGGCAGGAAGCAAAAAAATGAAACTGTTTACATGTAAGCTACGAAAAGAGACTAATTTATTAGTATGAAAGTGATAAATTAAGATGTTTGAGGAATTTAAAGACGGCTCCTCCCACAGGATATGCATGGCTTCTTTAATTTTCAATTGGAAGCTTGTACATTGTAGAAGCAGAGTTGAGGATTTTAAAACAATCTTCTGAACAAAGGGAGCCACAATTTTTAGCACCTCTTAGGTGCTTAAAGATGTGGGATTGTTTGTCAGTGGAGAGATGTTCACGGATGTGAGTTATCTATAATAACTGCAGTTGAATCCCACTATTTTGAACTCACAGGGGAAATAAAAATTAGTTCAAAATAGCTGATAGCAAATCAGTAAACATCTCAGAGCTTAAATTGTAACACTTACGTAATTCCTGGATGGAAGGCATATTTTTTCTTAGTGAGACGGGTTTGGCAAGCAAAAGCATCATGCCGTTCAGTTTTCTTCCATAAATAGTAAAACTGGACTATTTCTCCCACAGTGCGAGACATAACCTGCAATATTATTTTAAAATTTACTTTCATTATTAAATTAAAGAAGTAACAAAGAATCAAAGCCTTCCTGTTACCAATGCAACAACTAATGGCACATACTTTTTAGATTATACCGTATTCCAAAATGAAAATTTGTACCAAAGCCATTTTGCAAT
>JAHPZR010016738.1:0-10681 GCA_019787425.1 Platygyra sinensis | reverse complement strand
TAAGGTACGTACGTCACATTTGTTTAGGTATGTTACTACTATTTTCAAGCTACAGTGAGCGACTAACTTTTTTCCTCATTCTTTCATGCTTAAAATATTCAAGTTTGTCTAGAAAAACTGTCTCCTTTTTAATTGACCCAATTAATGTTTAGAGTGTGAACAGGTCAAGTTTTGACAGCTCCGCCTGAACGTTTCTGCACTTGAAACACAGGTTTTGAAACGTTATTCAACAGAAAGGTTGTCTTGGAAAGAAAAGCCAGCTCGTTTCATTTCAACTCTTGACTGATCCATACTGCAGTTTGGTAGATTTCAGCTCCCAACTGCCTGGTTGAGAAATGATAAACATTCCAGACATTTTCTCTGGTGTTTACGGTTTTACAGGTAAGACGAGAAAAAAAAATTGGAGCAACCCTTTCCATGGAGCAATTT
Organism: Platygyra sinensis; assembly: GCA_019787425.1. Taxonomy (NCBI): domain Eukaryota; kingdom Metazoa; phylum Cnidaria; class Anthozoa; order Scleractinia; family Merulinidae; genus Platygyra; species Platygyra sinensis. Next base: position 10,252 of record JAHPZR010016738.1, on the reverse strand, counting down.
GAATATACAATCTTGACTTGCACTACCATCATGGTTTACAGACAGTACAGAGCGTGAATGTATTAAGCACTATTACAAAAATCTTTTGGCAACGTGGAGAAACATTCAGTAGCCATAACCAAGGTACATCTATCCTCTAGTTCACGATATTTTAGTAGCAGTGTGCCTAAAGGGTTACAGGGTGTGAATTCCACTAGGTCAGGAGTCAAAAAACCGGCCTAGTCATAGACTGCTGTCACTTGACTATTTGATGGAAACTGCCAATAGTGTACTCCTATCATGGGGTGTCTGACTCTTACAGTGACAAATTCTGTTCTGGGTTCTGCTAAAACTTTTGCAGCTCTTGCTACTTGAACTCTGTTGTGTTCAGCCTCTGCATTTGCGATTTTGAGGGAAGTCTATTTTTGCTTGTCTACTTTTAGTGAAAGTTATACTCAGTATCTTGCTGTCTTTTAAGTGATTCCCTTTGTTCTGTTGTACCAATCAGGCCTTTACTGTCATCTTGTCTGTCCTCAGTTGAATTACCAGCCATATATGTCGTTCCTGAAGAATTGAGGTCGTCACTTTTTACATTAGGTAGTAAATTATTATTGCCTAAATCACTGCTAGTTGTCATCTTTTTGGACAACAAGTTTAAAAGGCTTCATGTAATTTCCAATATTGAATGGTACTTCTCTCCCATTCAGTTCCAGGATAACACCCATTTCTTCATTATGAAAATTTCCAATAGCTAATAGTGTGTCTTCTGTTTTCCCATAATGACACTCCATTCAGGAAAAGGAATGATTTACAAAGTTTAACAAGGTCAATTCTGCCACTTGATAACAGCATGGTTGCATCAAACTTGTACTCATTTGGACTCCTTTTATTCATTTTCAAGCTTTTTCTTTTTCTGATGGCTGCCTGTAGCAGTCAAAAGCTTAGTGGACCTATCTTTCTTAGAAGACAAGAATGCCTTGAGTAGTCTTCGGCTTTTGGATTCCTTTTCTTCTTTGCATTGCTTCTCTTGAGCCGTGCTACAAAAGCGATGAAGGCTAAATCTGTCTCCTGCTGTTGAGAGCTCTATATTTTTAAGGACATTATCATTTGCATTAAGGACTGCTCAAATATCCACCCGAGAAAAGAAGGCTTAAGTTAATTACTAAATGAATGCTCTTTTTCAATGCAGATGTAATTTGATCTTTTTTTTTGGAGTTCAAATAGCAGGGAAAGGGCAATGTACTTGTTTGCTGTAAGAGCTTTTTTTCTGAACTCAGAGGGGCAACACTATGGATATATTGTTCTTTGGCATGTACTGTTTGCCTCTTGTTGTAATTTAATTTTAAAGTCATAGTTTGTATTACATGCAAGTCAGTAACTTAATAGAAGCTGCTGTGTTAATAGGCTTAATATAGATACACCATAAAGAGTTCCCTTCCACAGTGGTGAGGGATTTTATAAACTTTTTTGACAATGTCAAGTTTCCACCTTGCCTGGGTGTGTGTCGTTGTGAGGGTAGAGTGGATTGAGATAGCATCATTGATCAGTGCACAAATTTCAGATAGAATTGTGATAAGAAATAGTAAGGAGCCATCATGGTTTAAGTGATGGTTTTCTGTTAACATGTTGCTGTGGATGGTAAAATGACACAAAAGTAGCCAGTTAAAGTTAACTGACTAGGAAGTAAAGGGGGTAAGTTTCTAAAGAAACTATGGTGCTGCGTCGGTGGGAGTATTACAGGATAATTTGGTTTTATCAACTGAGTTGATAATGTGAATTAGCCACCGTAAAGAGATTCGAAAGCTTTTGAAAGATTCGAAAGCTTTCGAATCTCTTCACAGTGGCTAATTCACATTATCAACTCAGTTGATAAAACCAAATTATCCTGACTAGGAAGTAGCTTTCGCTGGCTGTGACAACACACAGGTGTCTGTTTAGGATTAGTTAAAATGCTTGAATACCCTAGAACCTGGCTTGAAGTGTGCTATGTGCTAAAGAACCAAATGCTAACCTTTTCCTCCTCGAATTTCAATGTAGAGGATTCAGAAAATAAAACAAAACTTACCTGGAAGTCGGAGTTTGATTGGGATTATTCTACATCATCTTGGGCTTGAGGGATCAGGTGAGATTGCAGCGTGCATGGGTACTTCAGTCTTCAAAGAGTATGGCCAGTATTTATCATTGCAAGAAAAAAACGGGAAAAATCAATACCTGGGTGGGCACCTGATCCCTCAAGTCAAAGATGACACAGAAGAATCCCAATCAAACTTTGACTTCCATGTAAGTATTGTTGAATTTTCTAATTCTTCTAAGTAATCTGCTTAAGGGATCATGTGAGATTTTGAAGCCATGATAAATGCAAACCAGAGATGTCAATGTAACAATAATGTAATGTAACCTCAGAACATTGTTTACAGATATGTCATGTGAATCAATGTTTATTTTAAAGCAAATTTTTTCCACCGTTTGAGATTGATGCCATACTGGTTCCTGGTAGATTCTGTCCTTGACTGCAACATGATTCTTCTTGCTTCTTCCAGAATTCCTTTTGCCTCAAAGCTGTCCTGGATACAAGACATGTCATCAGCTGCATTTTCTTCCATAGTGTGTGGCTTTTCTGGGAGTGGGGCAATCTTAACAAGTTTTCCTTCCTCGGGAGCTGTCTTGGCAAATGAATCAACATGGACATCAACCTGGGTACATGTAGGTCTGAGTTGGCCACATAGGAACAATTATCACAGCCTGTGCCTTTTCTGCGATGATCTTCTGTAAGCATCTATGAATAATGGAAAAAGGTGGAAATTTATTCAGGGGCTTCCTGTCCCATACTGATGAAAATGCATCCACAGCAGTTGCACATGGATCAGGTTCTCATTATACATAACTGTAAACATGTTTGTTTAATCTGTAAGCAAACAAGTCAATCTCAAAGGATCTCCGTAATTCTGACAGCTTCTGGAAAATATCCTCGCACATCATCCACTCAGTTCAATAATTGAACACTCCATATTCTTTGTCAGCTAACATATTTTGCTTCCTTGGCAGATAAGCTAAGCTTAGAAAATTATTTCTCTCCAAGGCAAATTGCCAAATCTCCTTTGCAATGATGTTATAAGCTCTGGATTTACTACCACCCATATTATTGCAATAGATAGTGGTTGTGTTATCTGACAAAATGGATGTGTGCTTATTTCTTACATTGTTGCACAGTGAACACAATGAAAAGAAAACTGCTTTAAGTTTTAGCTCATTTGTATGCTTCTCTGCTTTAGTAGGGGACCACCAACTTCCCATAGTGTGGTGGTCTCTCACTGCCCCCTTCCCACCCTTGTTTTGATGCATCTGTTGTTATCACAATGTCTTGGTTGGGTGGTGAGATTTTCTTTTGAGACTGCGGAATACTAACAACCCACCATTTGTGACAATGTGGTTTACCTCTAAACCACGAGAACTCACCAACATGTAGTACGTGTTTGTATCTTGTATCACAGGAAATAGTTGCTAGCCGAAGTGCATCCCCAAGTATGGTCTACACTACACTTGAGAATACACTTGACCAATAGGAAGCCAACTGAAAGAGCCAGGTGCAGCGGTGCTACAATTCTCATGAACAGACAAACAAACTTGCCAGGTGAGATCGATTGGAGCATACCAAATGGACGGCTGGAGTTTAGAAGACTGTATGGAACATTCATATTTGGAAGTATATAAAAAAAGATAAGTCCATGCGAGTGGTTGAACTAAAAATCTTATCTGGATTCAATTTGCAGAGACAGCCTAAACCATCAGTTTTCGTTTCATCCCACACCATGTGCAGTTTTGCCAAACTTCTTTGCACCACAGCAGATCCGTCAAAAAATAAAGTTCTCCGCACCGACTATTCCAACTGCACACCAAGACTCATCCAAAGGAAAATCATCATCAAAGGAAAGAAAAATCCCAAACCAAAGCCAAAAGCTGCAGACTGGTCGGTTGGGGAGACGAAACAACTGCTTCATGCATAGGCTTCTCGTTTCGAAAGACTGAAAGGAGCCTCCAATAAAGTACGCACTGTAATTTGGAACGAGATTTACAAGAACTTCAAGAGCAGCTGGGAGGAAAGTGAGCGTACATTGCCGCAAGTCAAGAAGAGGCAGCAAAATATGGAATAAGAATTTAAACAGCCAAAGGTCAAAGCATGTAAAACTGGTGAAGAGGGCCTGAATAAAATCAAGGAGGGCTTTCCTTATTAAAGTATTTTTTTACCAAACTAAAGGCTACTGTGACAGTGTAGATCCCACCAAGCTGGAAATTGAAAGTTGCCCACAGTACTCCACAAATCATTTCTTCCAGGGCAAAGGAAAGGGAGGAAAATGCTGCAGGTGCCACTGGCTTGGAAAACAAGGACTGACCTTCAACAAGTGCTGGCGTGAAACGTGGCTGCAAAGGAGTTCGTAGTAAGGAATCATGAAAGAGGAAACAAGGAAAAAGTGACGAGGCTAAAGGCACAGATGACTTGACTTCATTCAAAGAGATGTAGGAGAACAAACAGCATCTCTTTTAACTGGACTTAAAGATTTAATGAGGGATTTGGTGAAGGTATAGAGTCAGTAAATGTTTGACCATGTAGGAGTTTGTAGTGAGGAATCACGAAAGAGGAAACAAGGAAAAAGTGACGAGGCTAAAGGCACAGATGACTTGACTTCATTCATATAGATGTCGGAGAACAAACAGCGTCTCTTTTAACTGGACTTAAAGATTTAATGAGGGATTTGGTGAAGGTATAGAGCCAGTAAACATTTGATCATGTAGTGTTCACTTTTTTCCTAAGAACTGATTATTTGAACTTAACCGTCATTTTTAAAATTCTTTCTAAAACGATGCTTGTAACAGATAGGAGTTTCCAGGGACTCGTATAGCCCATTCCTTATAAGCTAATGAGGCGCATGATACGCACAAGATCGTTTTGTCGCCGGAAAGTACTGGACTGTTAAAAATCTGGACCAAGATAATCTTTCCAAGGGAAAAACAATTTAGGAGCACAAAATACACAGACTATTTTTGAATATTCTTGCCATTTTTCTGATGTTGCATTACAAGTTATATGGCTGGCCTTGTAACACCTGTGGCTGAGAAACACTCGCACCAGTACTTGCACACCGGCATACAAGCATGGAAAGAAAACAAAACCTCATTAAAGGATAGTCATTTTGAATAAATGTCCACATTTAGGAATTTGAAAAACCAGGAGGGTTTTCCACTCAACCCTTTAATTTAGAAATGTGGACAAGTGGTACACAAAATTTCCCAGAAAAGTTTCCCAAAAAATACAGAAAGTTTTGAATTTCCACAAAGCAAGCCATTCCACCAAATTTAGATCAAGAATTCCTGGTAAGACTTAACATTTCCAAACATTTGGACACACCTCACGAGGTTCTTCTTGTGTTCGTAAATTCTCGGAAATGCTGTTCCATTCTTAAATTGAAATTTCCAGAAATTCAAACCAGAATTTTTCTCCGAATGGAAAGTGTCATTGGTCTCAGTTTGGCACGTGCTTTTTTAATGGTTTTCTCGTTACCATTTAGAAATTCTCATTAGCATTTAAAAAGGGGCTATACGAGTTCTTTCTATTGATCATGATCCTTCATCTTTTGACATTTGATAAGCTCAACTTTAATGGAAGTTTACACATAAAATTTCCTGCTTGTTACAGTTTTGACCTATTTTAACCCATTGACTCGTGGAATGTTTGCCAAAAATGCATTTTTTGACATTTTGGTGCTTTTGAGGCTGGATCTCAGCCAAATTAGCTTTAATCTGGTCACAAATGCATTTGTAGCACCACAGCTAGCCCTTCTTGCCCCTAAAATCATGTTTTACGAACTTTGGGCTTGTGCATGCGCAGAAATCAAAATTTTGAGATAGTTTTTTGGACGAGAAGGTGGCCTACGTCTTTAGGCTTTTCGATTTTTGATTTTTTTCCCTTCCCTTTTTCTCCTTTTTTTCTTTTCGCTGCAGGGATTGACCTTTTACTGCGCTTGCTTACAGTTTAAAAATGTCCAAGAAAGAGTCATCAAGGCAGCCAATTTTTACCATGGAGCTGCAAGGTGTAGTGGCAGTGAATTTTGCTCTGAGTTTTTCACTCATCTTTTATAGCATTTTTGTGCATATCTCAGGCACCATTAGGCCGATCACTCTGATCTAGGCATCATCGGAAAGATCTTTTCCTCCTGCAGAAGTCGAGTGTAAATGATACCAATTTTGGTAAAAAATGATGTCAGAAAGGCCAAGGCTCATCAGGGGCGGTTACGGGTGACACAGGCATCAATGGGTTAACAGTCGCTTAATTGCATGAGTTATAAAAGACACGGTGATCCCCAGTGAAAAAGAAAGCCACCAAAATCAAGGAAATTAAAGAACAAACAAATCAGCCACTTGTTTCTGTCTTTCTTTCCCCCCGAAGATTGATCTTTGCAAGGAACGCATGCTACTTAATTCGACAAATTCAAGATATATTACAAGTTATCCCACACAAAGTTCTTTAGAGCTTCTCTTATTTCAGTACCGCCCTCCCGTATTGGTTCAGAATAATCGTCTTCAGAGTCACTATCATCTGAATCGCTGTCCCTGCAAGTGTACAAGTAACCATGATCAATACAAATGTTATGTAAAATACATGCAGCAAGAACAGTTTTACCGAGTGTTCTGGTTTGCTGCTCAACTTTCTTTAGTAGTAAATGCCAGCATCCCTTGAGCATACCAGATGCTCTTTCAACAACAGATCTTGCAGCATAAAGCTTTTTGTTGAATTCACATTCATCTGGTTGGAGGTTCCCTCTATTTGGATATGGTATGACAAGTACTGACAATTTTCATCGGTGATGTCAAAATGTTTTTCTCCTAAATCAAATAGACCACTTAATCTTAACACCCTGGCATCATGTATGCTTCCAGGATACCCAAAGCTAACATGAATAAATTTTAAATTGCAGTCAACTAAGGCTTGTAAATTGACACTGTAATGTTGCTTTCTATTGAAGTAGTCCTTGTGGTTTATTTCAATGTAACAACCGTCTATAACGCCAAACTATTGCGGAATCCCGTATTCTTCCTCAAACTCATCCATCAGTTCCTGTAACTCTTGTCTCGTTAGTGAAAACTTAATTTACTGGTCTTTAAGTTGGAGAAGACAAAGTTCGAATTTGGCGCAGATAGTTTTTGCGGTAGACATCCCAATTCCAAATTGCATTCCACAGCTTTTGAAGCTATCCCCTGTTGCTAGCCTCCACAGCACAACGGCAACTCTTTCTTCGACCATAACAGGGCAATGCATTCTTGTTTGCTTTTTGTGCATGTCTCCCCCTACCAGATTGCACAAGGTGGTGAAGGTTGGACGAGTGACACGAAAATGAATTTTCCAAAGAGTGTCCCTGTCTCGCTTAGCTAAAAGCACCCTAAACCCATTTTGCGGACGAGGCCAAGCCCAAGCCCTACTGCAATTTCTTTGCTGAAAAGCATGATAATCATGAGCCAGTCTAGAGAAATACAAGAGTAGATGCTACTTGATCGCTTGGGTAGCTGCCACGTACTCGTTAACCAGGAAATAGCAATGCATTTCTCTGTAATGTTAAAACTCTTTGAGTTAAAAGTAACGACAAAAGAAATGAGAAACTACAAAACACTCTTTTCTGTTGCAATGGCCCCATGATTAACCCTTTAATGCCCAAGGGGTCTCCCTTTGACGAGTAAAATCGTCTGGCGTTAGACAGAGTAAAATCTATAAGTCACTATTGGGCATTAAAGGGTTAAACTTGCGGGCAATAGCCCTTTTCACGGTTAACTTTGCTCATTTGCATTACAATAAATCTAGCATGTGTACGAGGCAATTTCGGGCTATTTTGTAGTTTTAGCCCGAAATTGCCTCGCACCCACGTTGGATTACATTGTTAAGCAAATGAGAAAAATAAACCGTGAAAAGGGCTATTGCATTTGTGATATGTAGGACTGAATTTACCACAAAATATGATTGACAGCTTGTGCCTCAAGTATCTTACTTTATCATTAGATGTGAAGGCAAGTTTTCTAAAGTGTTACTTTCGATTTTCAAGTGCACTTGCGTCAAGTTCTTACTTGAAACTAGCTTAGCTTCTAGTGTGAGGCCAAGTATTAACTGCTTCATCAATCGATGTGAAATTGTAAATGACTTTGTTCTGTTAAAGAGAATTAGGCCTAGTTTGCACTACGCAAAATTTTGTTTGGTTTGCAAAAAAAAATCTGTCAGCGCGAAGCCATTTCTAGTGCAAACGATTATTTGCACCACCAAAATTTTTGCAAGTCCTACGAAACTTCAAAGATTCTGTCAACTAGCTTTGGAGGCTGTAAAAATTGTGTCAGGCGAGAAAATCCTTTGTTCCTTGACATCAATCCGTCATTGGGTCATCAAATTTTGCAACAAGTGGATTACAAAGCGAACGTGACCGTATGACTTCCCGCGAGTGTTCTCTCACTGAACGTATCAAGAGCGTCAATAAATCGTTGAATGACTCTCTACCCATTCGCATATTTCTGCGAAACAAGATCTCAGGAAAATGGCGCTGGACAGGTGCACATGGATTTCAAACCAAGATTTTGCAGGGCAAGGAAATATCCAGTGCGCGTGAAAACACGGTAATGGTGGCATCTTCTCTGCTGAATTAAAACGTCCAAAATGCATAACGGGTGAATCCTGGCAACCAAAACTATAACTAATTGTTGATGTAGCAAGAACAGGTTCTGTATGAAAAGCAAAGAGCAATCAAGTGCCATGAAAACAGTTTGGGGGAGCATTTTCATTCACAAATTCGACCGGAAACTTCTCACAAAACAGACGCCTACACACATTTCACAACACCTTTTTTTTTTTTGTAATTGCATTACGTACAATACACTTAGTGACATTACTTACGACACAGTTACTTACATTACATACAATAACTTATGATATATACAGGTCTTCCAATGTCATTAACAAAACAGCTGCTTCCACATTTACCTAATTGTTTTCATTTACCTAGGTTACATAAATTACTACTACCAATTTAGCGAAGGATGTTTGCAAAAAGTAATCATTTAAGTGGCCGAAAAAAACAAAATAGATATCCTGTATACATAAAATAATAGTAAAAATAATAGTAAAATTACAGAGTACAATTCGCCCATTTCGACTGTAAGAATTTTATTTTATTACCTTTTCGTGCAATGTATGCTTCTGTTTCATACTTGAGTTCAATTTGAGCCTTAAATCCAACGATATTTGGGAAGGATTGGTTTCTTCTACAGTCCCACAAGTAAATTTTTGCAATCAGTAAAAAGTAGTTTAGTAAGGGACATGGTCTTGTTAAGAGGCCCACTACGATATCTTCTAAAGTTAGGAGAATTTGCTCATCTCTTACTACTGACCAATACGCTTCAAAATCTCTCCAAAATGCTATAGAGAAAGGACAATGGTACAACAAATGGGTTAAAGTTTCAACTTCACTTTTACAAAAAGTACAGTCTTTGTGTGAAATAAAGCCAATTTTGTAGAGCTTGTCATTTGTATAAAGGATTCTATTAAGAACTTTATACTGAAAAGCTCTGACGTAAGGTTCAAGAGCAATTTTATGTGGAAGCAAAAAGGCTTGTTGTAGTTGCTTTTCTGATAGGTTGAAATCTCTATGAAGAACAGCGATTGCATTAGGTAGTTTGGCTTTCTTGCTAATGAGTAGTAAATAATAATCCCTTGATTTCTTTCTGTTCACACAAAATACCTCGCCGCCATTGCCAGTGGAAAATGATGGTATATTAGAGGATGGGAGTGTTCTTGTAGTATTGTCCTTCAGGTGAAATGGAATGGAGTCCCGAAGGCCCGTCCAGATAAGAAAATTAGACTTTTCTATTTTCCTTGCGGCAATTTCAAAGGAGTCAATATTTTTACAAGTTAAAAGGAGATCCCTCAGGTACACTATACCTGAAAGGAAGAAATTTTTATAAAAAACTGGAGTGCCGTCTATACGAATATCCCGATTATTCTATATTATATTCTGCCAGTCTTTTACCGAAGCAAAGTCTTCCTGAAACTCTGACCACCATTTTAAAAGTTGAAAATAGAAAGGAGAAGGAACCGAGAGGTCATTAACATCGTAATTACAGTTAAACAAGAACAGGCCTCCAAACTTTGTTAGAAGATGAGAGAGGTACCATTTCCAAGGGCCTTCCGTGACATTATATATCCTCTGTAGCCAGGCCAAACGCAAAGATTTAATCATACAATCAA
>JAHPZR010016737.1:0-20935 GCA_019787425.1 Platygyra sinensis | reverse complement strand
GTAACAACCGTCTGTAAACGCCAAACTATTTGCGGATCGCCGTTAGTCTTTCGCTCAAACTCATCCGAATCCGTTTTCCTGTAACTCTTGTCCTCGTTGGTGGGGGGGGGAAAACGTTAATTTACTGGTCTTTTCAGTTGGAGAAGACAAAGTTTCGAATTTTGGCGCAAGATAGTTTTTTGCGGTAGGACATCCCAAATCCAAATTGCCTTCCACAGCTTTTGAAAAGCTATCCCCTGTTGCTAGCCTCCACAGCACAACGGCTAACTCTTCTTCGACCATAACGGGGCAATGCATTCTTGTTTGCTTTTTTTGTGCAGGTCTCCCCCTAAAAACCCGATTGGCACAAGGTGGTGAAGGCTATGGTACGAGTGACACGAAAATGAATTTTCCAAAGAGTGTCCCTGTCTCGCTTAGGCTAAAAGCACTCTAAACCCGTTTTGCGGACGAGGCCCAAGCCCAAGCCCTACTTGCACATGTCTTTGCTCGAAAGCATGATAATCCATGAGCCGAGTCCACCTAGAGAAAAAGACAAGAGTAGATGCTACTTGGACCTCGCTTGGGTAGCTGCCCCCCCCCACGTTACTCGTTAACCAGGAAATAGCAATGCATTTCTTGTATTGGTTAAAAACTCTTTGAAGTTAGAAAAGTAACGATCAAAAGAAATGAGAAACTACAAAACACTTCTTTTCTGTTGTCAAATGGCCCCCATGATTAACCCTTTCATGCCCAAGGGGTCTCCCTTTGACGAGCGATTACAAACTCAGTCTGGCGTTAGGACGAGAGCAAAATCTATAAGTCACTATTGGGCATTAAAGGGTTACAAACTTGCGGGCAAAGCCCTTTTTTCACGGGTAACTTTTGGGCTCATTTGGCATTACAATAAAATCTAGCATGTATACGAGGCAATTTCGGGCTATTTTGTCAGTTTTAGCCCGAAATTGCCTCGCACCAGTGGATTACATTTGTTAAGCAAATGAGAAACAATAAACCGTGAAAAGGGCTATTGCATTTGTGATATGTAGGCCTGAATTTAACCACAAAATATGATTGACAGCTTGTGCCTCAAAGTATCTTACTTTATCATTAGAATGTTGAAGGCCGAAGTTTCTAAAGTGTTCCTGTCGATTTTCCAAGTGCACTATGCACGTCAAGTTCTTATACTTGAAACTAAGCTTTAGCTGTCTAGTGTAGGCCAAGTATTAACTGACTTTCATCAATCGATGTGAAAATTGTAAATGAACTTTTGTTCTGTTTAAAGAGAATTCAGGCCTAGTTTGGCACTACAGCAAAGATTTTGTTGTGGTTTGCAAAAAAAAAATCTGTCAGCGCGAAGGCCATTTCTAGGTGTCAAACGATTATTTGCAACCACCAAAATTTTGGCCATAGTCCTACGAAACTTCAAAGATTCTGTCAACTTAGCTCTTGCGAGCTGTTCAAAATTGTGTCGGCGAGACAAATCCTTTGTTCCTTGACATCAATCCGCCGTCCATTGGGTCATCACAATTTTGCAACAAGTTGGATTACAAAAGCGAACGTGACCGTATGACTTTCCCGCGAGTGTTCTCTCACTTGAACGTATTAAGAGCGTCAATAAAGCGTTGAATGACTCTCTACCCATTCGCATAATTTCTGCGAAACAAGGATCTCAGGAAAATGGCGCTGGACAGGTGCACATGGAATTTCAAAACCTAAGATTTTGGCAGAGCGCAAGGGAAATACACCCCCATCAGTGCAGCGTGAAAACACGGTTCAATGGTGCCATCTTCTCTGCTGGAATTAAAACGTCCAACATCGCATAACGGGTGAAATCCCTGGCAACCAAAACTATAAACTAATTGTTGATGTTAGCAAGAACAGGTTCTGTATGAAAAGCAAAGAGCAATCAAGTGCCATGAAAACAGTTTGGGGGAGCATTTTCATTCACAAATTCGACCGGAAACTTCTCACAAAACAGACGCCTACACACATTTCACAACACCTTTTTTTTTTTGTAATTGCATTACGTACAATACACTTAGTGACATTACTTACGACACAGTTACTTACATTACATACAATAACTTATGATATATACAGGTCTTCCAATGTCATTAACAAAACAGCTGCTTCCACATTTACCTAATTGTTTTCATTTACCTAGGTTACATAAATTACTACTACCAATTTAGCGAAGGATGTTTGCAAAAAGTAATCATTTAAGTGGCCGAAAAAAACAAAATAGATATCCTGTATACATAAAATAATAGTAAAAATAATAGTAAAATTACAGAGTACAACTCGCCCATTTCGACTGTAAGAATTTTATTTTATTACCTTTTCGTGCAATGTATGCTTCTGTTTCATACTTGAGTTCAATTTGAGCCTTAAATCCAACGATATTTGGGAAGGATTGGTTTCTTCTACAGTCCCACAAGTAAATTTTTGCAATCAGTAAAAAGTAGTTTAGTAAGGGACATGGTCTTGTTAAGAGGCCCACTACGATATCTTCTAAAGTTAGGAGAATTTGCTCATCTCATACTACTGACCAATACGCTTCAAAATCTCTCCAAAATGCTATAGAGAAAGGACAATGGTACAACAAATGGGTTAAAGTTTCAACTTCACTTTTACAAAAAGTACAGTCTTTGTGTGAAATAAAGCCAATTTTGTAGAGCTTGTCATTTGTATAAAGGATTCTATTAAGAACTTTATACTGAAAAGCTCTGACGTAAGGTTCAAGAGCAATTTTATGTGGAAGCAAAAAGGCTTGTTGTAGTTGCTTTTCTGATAGGTTGAAATCTCTATGAAGAACAGCGATTGCATTAGGTAGTTTGGCTTTCTTGCTAATGAGTAGTAAATAATAATCCCTTGATTTCTTTCTGTTCACACAAAATACCTCGCCGCCATTTTTATAAAAAAACTGGAGTGCCGTCTATACGAATATCCCGATTATTCTATATTATATTCTGCCAGTCTTTTACCGAAGCAAAGTCTTCCCGAAACTCTGACCACCATTTTAAAAGTTGAAAATAGAAAGGAGAAGGAACCAAGAGGTCATTAACATTGTAATTACAGTTAAACAAGAACAGGCCTCCAAACTTTGTTAGAAGATGAGAGAGGTACCATTTCCAAGGGCCTTCCGTGACATTATATATCCTCTGTAGCCAGGCTAAACGCAAAGATTTAATCATACAATCAAGGTCAATCATTCTTAAACCACCTTTAGCGTAATCATTAATTGTCGAAAGACGTATTGTCTTATCTGGTCCATTCCACAGAAATTTATAAACTAGTTGATTTAACTCTTTTACAAATTCATCCGCAACAGGCAGGAGGGAGCATATGTAAACAAATTTCGGAATAACTAGGGTTTTAATGACAGTCACTTTGCCGTAAAGTGATAAACCTCTACAGGACCATAGGTTCAGGAGTTTTTTAATCTTATCCAAATTATCTATGAAGTTTTTCTCTCGAAGAAGGGTTAGATCGTATGAATAATATACACCTAAAGCCTTGATCGGTTCGCGAGGCCATTTAATACCGAAAGGTTCACGACATCTGGATGGTAAATTGATCAAGTTATCTGTCACTAAAAAAATTCGTATTTTCATGTGCGAACAGGATTACAAAAACAAAAAAATTGGTGATTACAAAATTTTCAATGTTTTTTCAAACTAAAAACTCAAATTTTCGTCTCAGTGCAAACAGGGCCTTAGGCAGCAAAGTAAAACTGGCCTCATTTTAGTTTTATCCCTTGTCTCTTTTATGCTTCTCTCCCCCAGTGAAAGTTAACAATGTTACTCGAAACTTAAGACATAATTGGAGAGTCGTAATTACAAAGCGGCACAAGAGATATATTAACCGACGAGAGCTAATAGTTAACAACATTACTTGAAACTTAAACCACCCTTGCTTCATTCAAATCCCTTCTAAACAATTCAAAACAGACACGGGCACACAGGCAAAAAACAGTACATTTATTTTATTGCTGATAAAGTGTGCAGGTTCTCTGTGTACAAAGCAATAGCAGTTACAGTTTATTGTTTAAGCAAAAATTGCTAGGTCTTAACTTGGAGGGTATATCACACAGTGTGATAAAGGTAAAAAGGTTACTTGAATTAGTACTGAAACTTGAACGAATAGTTGGACAAGTAGTTGCAGGAGATGGCAATGCCTTTTTTCAATTTCAAGGCTGTGTTCAAATTATTTGGTTTTGTTTGCCACACTTAACAATAGACATTTAAAATTTTTGCCCAACAAAGGCTGCAAAGTTAAATGGGTGAACATGGGCATTAAATTTAAATAATTTAATTTCACAAACTTGTCGTGTAGATCTAGCAATGCATAATTTGATGAGCTACTTCTTTGGAACAAAAGTGCAAATGACAACTGCCCTGCTCTGATATAGGAACTGTTGTTCCTTCTCACACCCATACAGAACACCATGAGAGCCATGAGGTAGGTCCACGTCAGTTCTAAGATGTAGCTGTAAGTGGCACTCTTCCAGCCAACTTCAGGCATCCAATTGTACAAGTAATCAGTGACAAAAATTTCTTAGCCTGATGCGATTCCTTATCACAATCCATTTTTTTATGAAAACTCGATCATTGTCAATTGCAACAAGAATATCACCAGCAGAAATTTGAGACACATCCATTGTGAAATTGTTCAGCCATGTTCCGGCAGTTTTGATACCACCAGCTGGATGAAACTTCCCATGATATTGAGGACAAGCTTGCTATGTGTGACTGAGTATACAAGTAAACGTGATGCAAACATCAAAAGGCTAATGAAAGAGGGCTGCACTAGGGAATAAAGGTGATCAACACTTACAGCTTTCTGGAAAGGTTGAGCTTTTTCATTTGCAAGTGCATCGACTGGAGAAGCAAAAATGGAATTTCTGTCATAAACCCGTGTATGAGGTGTAATTATTAAGAGCACTGGTAGGATGCAGGATGAAATATTCCTTTTGATATTTTCTTTCTTCACCTGGAAAATTACTGAGGTCAGATTAATTTTATCTTGACTGTTCAAACAATAAATGTAAGTTTCAATGTTCTCTCTGTCCAAAAAAATAGGATTCAATGGGCAGCAAGTTCCTTGGCACATACAATGGAATGCTTTGCATTGTGCACTGAATTCTCTGAATTCTTGACAAGACTTCATCTCTTCTGTTTGAATTTTCTCACTACTCTCAGTGTCACTTTCATTATCTTGGTCATAACCTTATCTTCAACACTTTTTGGAGGATGCTCTCTGGCTTTCTTCATACATGGACAGTTTTCTTCTCAGTGACTTGTCCACAAATATGGTCGTTTTGAGGGCAATACATCTGTGTTGGCAAAAATTCAATAAAGTGATCATTTGCATTCAGAACAGATGCCATTGGGATTAATTTGTTCCAAGACTTAATGTTTATTTCAAAATGACTCAAGAACTCCTTCTTGAATAAACTTTGGTCAGCAAAATCAGACTTTGTTGAGAGGACTTTTCCCCAAAGTTGATAAGCTGTCCTTAAAAACAATAAATGACCATTGATGAGAGACCAAAGGTGACCAAAATAGCTTTAGAATTGAATGTCAGTAGATACACAGCAGAAAACACATGAAGAGCCAATGTTGTCAATGAACAAATTATCTGAATGTCACACTGAAAAACAAAACAACAAGGTCCACTTGAATTCTGTTTTGATGTTTTTCATGCAAATGTATCAGAGAATGCCACTGCATTTTTCTCTTCTTAAAAAGTATGGCTGAGGAAGGTTTTGCATTTGTTATTTATTAAACAACAAAAAAGGCTTGTATGTACGATAAAAATTATTTCTGCAGGAATTGCTTACAAATAAACAAGACAATGAAAATGGTGATTGCAATCTAAAAGGAATAAATTAAAAAAGCAAATCAAAAACAAAATAGTTAAAATAGTACTATCTTGGCTTTTTTGTAATGAATCTACCAATAGAAGAAATCAATTCATCTGATTTTCATGCAAGGAGTGGTAGTATGACATAAAGTAAAATGTATGTATGTGAGCTTAAGTATGTAATTCTAAAATTATGACTAAACAATAATTGTGAGAGTCTTAAGCCTTATTGCAATGCCATGTCTTCATGAACCTGGTCACAAAACCATCTTAACTTTTAACCTCAACTTTTTTTGTGTGCCAGTATGTCATCTAGATACAACCTATAACTTGGAAAAACCCTTTCTTTGCCACATTCAAACAACACCTTTCTTTCTAGACAGCCTCTTTGTGATTCTTTGAGTATACAGTATTGTGCAAAAGTAATGAGAGCGTAATTCGACGAAATTCGCGAATTTCTGGGCTTTTCGACGAAAAATGGCGAAGTCTTGTTCGCCGCGAAAGTTCGAAGAAAATTCGACGCATTTTCCCGTTGCCCATTGTTGTAGTCAACGCAAATTTTCGGGCGGTAGTTCGTGTCTACCGATAATTTGGCCCGCTTTTTCGAGCGCAAATTCGTTCTACTTGAATTTTCCTTCGAAACTTCTCGCGAAAATTTTCTCTGTCCGTTAAGTTTGCCGTCG
The DNA here is from genome assembly GCA_019787425.1 of Platygyra sinensis. NCBI lineage: Eukaryota > Metazoa > Cnidaria > Anthozoa > Scleractinia > Merulinidae > Platygyra > Platygyra sinensis. Next base: position 14,408 of record JAHPZR010016737.1, on the reverse strand, counting down.
ATTTCCAGTGAAAGATGAATTATAAAGCCAGAGCAAAACAAGAATGTGAGCGATGGAAACCTTAATACCGTCGTGAGTGATAATAATATTTCAAAAACTTACCTTGCTTATGTCCATAGAAAGCTGTTATCACTTTGTTTGTTAGTCTTAAAGCTTGCAAGCTCAAATGGTTTGTTTGCCAACCTGTTTTCTTTGAACAAGAAATGCAACTCGCGGTAAAACTCGCGGTGCGGCCATAATGAACCCAGGCCCTGCGCAACCTTGGCATTGTTTATATGTTACCATAGTGAAAAGTTGTGTGTTTTGGTCAGTTCGGCTTTAGCCTCTTCCAGGCGTTCAGTTAGTTGGGAGCAGCGCGATAATCGGCGGCGCGCGAAAAAAATAAAGAAAAGCGCGGTAGAGGAAGTGAGGGAACGCCTGTGGGCAAACTTAACAAACGGTCGTTCCAGTATACCAGGATCTGGTATACCCTCTGATTGGTCAATTTTGACAGATTTTGTCAACACTCTAACTGATGAACTGTCAAACTGTCAAACTAAGTGTAGCGTACCCCTCAAGATTACATTAATGAACTGATTATTGAAACTTAAACCCGCTAGTCATTTCAAGAATGCAATAATGAATTGATTATTCGAATATTGAACTCGCTCGTTCGATCCAAGAATACGGCTAACGGGTTCTGTTTTCGAAAAATCAATTCACTGTTGCGACTAGTAGGTTTCAAACCTACGAGTTTTTTCTAGAATGCAATAGTGAATTGATTTTTCGAAAACGGAACCCGTTAGCCGTATTCTTGGATCGAACGAGCGAGTTCAATATTCGAATAATCAATTCATTATTGCATTCTTGAAACGACTAGAGGGTTCAAGTTTCAAATAATCAGTTCATTAATGCAATCTTGAGCGGTACGCTTCACTTGGTTTGACTGTAAACAAAATCGGAGTTTCAGCGACGGCAATAGGTATTGACGACGTCGACATGGACGAAGAAGCCGCAAAGAACGGGAAATGCGAAATTTTATACGGAATCCCTGAAAGTTGTCTGTCGAAGGAATGGAGGAAACAACTTCAAGAAGGTCAGCTGGGAATGCAGACCGTAGCCATAGCTATCGATGAAGTTCATTCGATCACGGAATGGTAAACCACAAGCCGGCGATCATGTTACGGGCCGCTGTAGGCGGTCTATAAGGGGGCAGAACGACCGTTTGTTAAGTTTGCCCACAGGCGTTCCCTCACTCCTCTCCCGCGCTTTTCTTTATTTTTTTCGCACGCCGCCGATCATCGCGCTGCTCCCAACTAACTGAACGCCTGGAAGAGGCTAGTTAGGCTTTCAAGCTATCACAGTTAACCATGCCTAAAGTGTCAATGTACACGAGAACTCGAATTGAGCTTCTTCAAAAGGAAGGCCTCCACCCAGCTGGGATATTTAAGGTCTTAAAACGTGAAGGTTTAAGCGTCAGCTTTCCTAATGTGGCGCGCATCGTACAGAAGCTACAGACCACCGGCACTCTGACCAATTTACCGCGCTCAGTAAGACCGTCAAAGTTGTCTACAGAAGCAAAAGCTTTTATAGACCAACAAATGCGCAAGAACGACGAAATCACGAGTGGCCAGATACAAAAGAAGCTGGAAAAGCGTGGCGTTACTGTGAGCTCATCCACGGTGCGACGATCTCGCAAGGAACAAGGCTGGACGTTACAGCAAACAAGGTTCCGTGTAACATTACTCAAAATAAAAATTGTTCAAAGTTTACATTATATTGTGCTTGTGATATCTGGGGTGGGATGAGAGGTCTTGTAGCAAAAATACTTCATTTGATCCATAGTAGGCTTGATCAAATTAAAAAATTCGTTTCTGGAAAGAACTGTATTTTTCCCAGAGCGCGAATGAAGTAAGTTTAAATAAGGTTAATTCATTGCAAAATAATTTGATTTTGATACACAGCTTTTGATGGGTCGGCCTATTCAAAAATTAAACTCATACATAGAAACAAAGGAAAAATCTCTTACCGTTGTTATTTTCCACCATATGATGATAAATTCATTTGACCGTGAAGAGACTAAATTTACAACTGCCGAGGATTACTGTTGATGTTCGAGCGCTTGTTTTATCAGGGAAAAACGTAATTCTACTAGATAAATAAACTCGATATTACCGTCGAAGGTTTGACGCTATTACCGAACTATCCAGGCCAGTCTCTTACAACGGGAGTACGGTATAAGCTCGAATAAGAGCATCTCATTTCTGCTCAGTTTGCGAAAGAATCCTTTGGCTCGTGGCAGCCGCGTCCCTCCCTTTTGCACTTGCCATCCGAAGGTCTCTGCACTTTTTCTTCCCTAATCCCATGTTTTTGCACTTCCAACATGCTCAGCCGCAGTCGTATGTCCCCATTTATTATTTAACGAGCGTGAAATGAAGAGGGATTGTCACAAATAATATACTATCCATCATGGCGGTCGGAGAAGAATGTGGTGAACGTGACAACAGTAAGGGGACTGGGCACAGGCACGTGGTGGAGCTGTATGGAGATCTGGCACTAGATAAACCACATTTGATGTCGCTGCCCTTCAAAATGACCTAAAGAGAGTTCTACTTTCGTCTGGGCTTACCCGACAAGCGGTCCGACTGTTGTACCTGCCTTGCCGGCACGTTGACATGACAAAGCTTAAGTTTGTGAGTTCGTGTCACTGGAAACGATCAAAGGATTGAAATTCTTCGCCATGAAAGAGGAATTAACACATAAACAACAGCAAGGAGTAAAGCGTCAACGTGACCGCGATTGTTCACAAGAGAACGGAACATTGTTGGTTCGATACTGGTCAGCTCACTGCACTGCGATATTTCGCATTCCGCAAGCGCAATTATTCCCCTGGTAAGGAATTTTCGTTCTAGTCTCGAAAATGCGGCGAATTTTCGACCTTTGTTTTAAAGAAATAACGTTCAAGACATTGCGAAAAGACACTCGAATTTTCGGGCGAATTTTCTTTGAAAAGACGCGAAGACAAAGAACGAAATTCGCGCATTTCGCTCTCATTACTTTTGCTCAGTACTGTAATACGACTATGCACCAACTGAAAAGAAGAGCAAAACAGAATCTTTAGAATAGCAAAAGCTATTAAAACTGACTCTGTATTAACTAGCAATGGCAGCAAAAGGGCAATACTACGAGTCACACTTTAAATCCTGTGCTCTTGAGATATGTCCAGGATTGAATGCTAATGAGATTAAATTTTCTTATGATGAGCATCACAAAGTGTCCTCACTGCTAAAAAGTCACCAAAACACACACAACTCTTTCAAATATGAAGTAACATGAAAATGCCAAATAACCCTGCCAAATATGAAGTACTAATTAAACAATACTTGCATTCAATCCTGGACATAAGTGGTGCACATTTTGGGGTGGGTATAACTTCTTGAGAATTGCACCAGGATGCCATTTTGATGACATCATCATATAGACAAAATTGTCTATGGCCCGCACTGCTGGTATAAAAGCACACTTTCTCGTTATCTTCCTCAAAGTAATCTTAAAACACATTGGATTTTTGTCGCAGCTTCGGTTTTGTGTTCTAAACATGCAGTCACACTCTGTCTGAGTGCTGCACAATCGACTGTAATCCTCTGGATCAGTCTGTGTGGAGGCATTGTTTTCAATGTTTGGCTCCTCTACTTTTCCTCTCTAGGTTCTTCAGAAGGTTCCCTGTCATTCACCATGTAAATATGTTTTATTCATTCTCAGGGATCATCAACCTTTACACCTTTCCTTTTCATAGTTGTCTGCTCCTCACATTCGTTTCTCCTCTCATTCTTTTCTCCTCTCAGTAATCCTTTGAGCTCTTTGATGTTGTTCTTTCATCTTGTGTTATTCCTTCAGCTTGTTGTGCACCAGATGCAAACTGGGGACGCAGCTTGTGGTGAATCAGTCCCATAAGTACGCTGCTTTTCCCGAGTGGAAGTCCCAAACAGAAAGGAAAACTTGGTGGCTAGCAGTCATTAGTTGAGCTAACTTGACAGAGACAATTCTAGAGAATGACCATGTTTGGGACTTCCACTCGGGAAAAGCAGCGTACTTATGGGACTGATTCACCACAAGCTGCGTCCCCAGTTTGCATCTGGTGCACAACAAGCTGAAGGAATAACACAAGATGAAAGAACAACATCAAAGAGCTCAAAGGATTACTGAGAGGAGAAAAGAATGAGAGGAGAAACGAATGTGAGGAGCAGACAACTATGAAAAGGAAAGGTGTAAAGGTTGATGATCCCTGAGAATGAATAAAACATATTTACATGGTGAATGACAGGGAACCTTCTGAAGAACCTAGAGAGGAAAAGTAGAGGAGCCAAACATTGAAAACAATGCCTCCACACAGACTGATCCAGAGGATTACAGTCGATTGTGCAGCACTCAGACAGAGTGTGACTGCATGTTTAGAACACAAAAACCGAAGCTGCGACAAAAATCCAATGTGTTTTAAGATTACTTTGAGGAAGATAACGAGAAAGTGTGCTTTTATACCAGCAGTGCGGGCCATAGACAATTTTGTCTATATGATGATGTCATCAAAATGGCATCCTGGTGCAATTCTCAAGAAGTTATACCCACCCCAAAATGTGCACCACTTATGTCCAGGATTGAATGCAAGTATTGTTTAATTAGTACTTCATATTTGGCAGGGTTATTTGGCATTTTCATGTTACTTCATATTTGAAAGAGTTGTGTGTGTTTTGGTGACTTTTTAGCAGTGAGGACACTTTGTGATGCTCATCATAAGAAAATTTAATCTCATTAGCATTCAATCCTGGACATATCTCAAGAGCACAGGATTTAAAGTGTGACTCGTAGTATTGCCCTTTTGCTGCCATTGCTAGTTAATACAGAGTCAGTTTTAATAGCTTTTGCTATTCTAAAGATTCTGTTTTGCTCTTCTTTTCAGTTGGTGCATAGTCGTATTACAGTACTGAGCAAAAGTAATGAGAGCGAAATGCGCGAATTTCGTTCTTTGTCTTCGCGTCTTTTCAAAGAAAATTCGCCCGAAAATTCGAGTGTCTTTTCGCAATGTCTTGAACGTTATTTCTTTAAAACAAAGGTCGAAAATTCGCCGCATTTTCGAGACTAGAACGAAAATTCCTTACCAGGGGAATAATTGCGCTTGCGGAATGCGAAATATCGCAGTGCAGTGAGCTGACCAGTATCGAACCAACAATGTTCCGTTCTCTTGTGAACAATCGCGGTCACGTTGACGCTTTACTCCTTGCTGTTGTTTATGTGTTAATTCCTCTTTCATGGCGAAGAATTTCAATCCTTTGATCGTTTCCAGTGACACGAACTCACAAACTTAAGCTTTGTCATGTCAACGTGCCGGCAAGGCAGGTACAACAGTCGGACCGCTTGTCGGGTAAGCCCAGACGAAAGTAGAACTCTCTTTAGGTCATTTTGAAGGGCAGCGACATCAAATGTGGTTTATCTAGTGCCAGATCTCCATACAGCTCCACCACGTGCCTGTGCCCAGTCCCCTTACTGTTGTCACGTTCACCACATTCTTCTCCGACCGCCATGATGGATAGTATATTATTTGTGACAATCCCTCTTCATTTCACGCTCGTTAAATAATAAATGGGGACATACGACTGCGGCTGAGCATGTTGGAAGTGCAAAAACATGGGATTAGGGAAGAAAAAGTGCAGAGACCTTCGGATGGCAAGTGCAAAAGGGAGGGACGCGGCTGCCACGAGCCAAAGGATTCTTTCGCAAACTGAGCAGAAATGAGATGCTCTTATTCGAGCTTATACCGTACTCCCGTTGTAAGAGACTGGCCTGGATAGTTCGGTAATAGCGTCAAACCTTCGACGGTAATATCGAGTTTATTTATCTAGTAGAATTACGTTTTTCCCTGATAAAACAAGCGCTCGAACATCAACAGTAATCCTCGGCAGTTGTAAATTTAGTCTCTTCACGGTCAAATGAATTTATCATCATATGGTGGAAAATAACAACGGTAAGAGATTTTTCCTTTGTTTCTATGTATGAGTTTAATTTTTGAATAGGCCGACCCATCAAAAGCTGTGTATCAAAATCAAATTATTTTGCAATGAATTAACCTTATTTAAACTTACTTCATTCGCGCTCTGGGAAAAATACAGTTCTTTCCAGAAACGAATTTTTTAATTTGATCAAGCCTACTATGGATCAAATGAAGTATTTTTGCTACAAGACCTCTCATCCCACCCCAGATATCACAAGCACAATATAATGTAAACTTTGAACAATTTTTATTTTGAGTAATGTTACACGGAACCTTGTTTGCTGTAACGTCCAGCCTTGTTCCTTGCGAGATCGTCGCACCGTGGATGAGCTCACAGTAACGCCACGCTTTTCCAGCTTCTTTTGTATCTGGCCACTCGTGATTTCGTCGTTCTTGCGCATTTGTTGGTCTATAAAAGCTTTTGCTTCTGTAGACAACTTTGACGGTCTTACTGAGCGCGGTAAATTGGTCAGAGTGCCGGTGGTCTGTAGCTTCTGTACGATGCGCGCCACATTAGGAAAGCTGACGCTTAAACCTTCACGTTTTAAGACCTTAAATATCCCAGCTGGGTGGAGGCCTTCCTTTTGAAGAAGCTCAATTCGAGTTCTCGTGTACATTGACACTTTAGGCATGGTTAACTGTGATAGCTTGAAAGCCTAACTAGCCTCTTCCAGGCGTTCAGTTAGTTGGGAGCAGCGCGATGATCGGCGGCGTGCGAAAAAAATAAAGAAAAGCGCGGGAGAGGAGTGAGGGAACGCCTGTGGGCAAACTTAACAAACGGTCGTTCTGCCCCCTTATAGACCGCCTACAGCGGCCCGTAACATGATCGCCGGCTTGTGGTTTACCATTCCGTGATCGAATGAACTTCATCGATAGCTATGGCTACGGTCTGCATTCCCAGCTGACCTTCTTGAAGTTGTTTCCTCCATTCCTTCGACAGACAACTTTCAGGGATTCCGTATAAAATTTCGCATTTCCCGTTCTTTGCGGCTTCTTCGTCCATGTCGACGTCGTCAATACCTATTGCCGTCGCTGAAACTCCGATTTTGTTTACAGTCAAACCAAGTGAAGCGTACCGCTCAAGATTGCATTAATGAACTGATTATTTGAAACTTGAACCCTCTAGTCGTTTCAAGAATGCAATAATGAATTGATTATTCGAATATTGAACTCGCTCGTTCGATCCAAGAATACGGCTAACGGGTTCCGTTTTCGAAAAATCAATTCACTATTGCATTCTAGAAAAAACTCGTAGGTTTGAAACCTACTAGTCGCAACAGTGAATTGATTTTTCGAAAACAGAACCCGTTAGCCGTATTCTTGGATCGAACGAGCGAGTTCAATATTCGAATAATCAATTCATTATTGCATTCTTGAAATGACTAGCGGGTTTAAGTTTCAATAATCAGTTCATTAATGTAATCTTGAGGGGTACGCTACACTTAGTTTGACAGTTTGACAGTTCATCAGTTAGAGTGTTGACAAAATCTGTCAAAATTGACCAATCAGAGGGTATACCAGATCCTGGTATACTGGAACGACCGTTTGTTAAGTTTGCCCACAGGCGTTCCCTCACTTCCTCTACCGCGCTTTTCTTTATTTTTTTCGCGCGCCGCCGATTATCGCGCTGCTCCCAACTAACTGAACGCCTGGAAGAGGCTAAAGCCGAACTGACCAAAACACACAACTTTTCACTATGGTAACATATAAACAATGCCAAGGTTGCGCAGGGCCTGGGTTCATTATGGCCGCACCGCGAGTTTTACCGCGAGTTGCATTTCTTGTTCAAAGAAAACAGGTTGGCAAACAAACCATTTGAGCTTGCAAGCTTTAAGACTAACAAACAAAGTGATAACAGCTTTCTATGGACATAAGCAAGGTAAGTTTTTGAAATATTATTATCACTCACGACGGTATTAAGGTTTCCATCGCTCACATTCTTGTTTTGCTCTGGCTTTATAATTCATCTTTCACTGGAAATCGACGGCAAACTTAACGGACAGAGAAAATTTTCGCGAGAAGTTTCGAAGGAAAATTCAAGTAGAACGAATTTGCGCTCGAAAAAGCGGGCCAAATTATCGGTAGACACGAACTACCGCCCGAAAATTTGCGTTGACTACAACAATGGGCAACGGGAAAATGCGTCGAATTTTCTTCGAACTTTCGCGGCGAACAAGACTTCGCCATTTTTCGTCGAAAAGCCCAGAAATTCGCGAATTTCGTCGAATTACGCTCTCATTACTTTTGCACAATACTGTATACTCAAAGAATCACAAAGAGGCTGTCTAGAAAGAAAGGTGTTGTTTGAATGTGGCAAAGAAAGGGTTTTTCCAAGTTATAGGTTGTATCTAGATGACATACTGGCACACAAAAAAAGTTGAGGTTAAAAGTTAAGATGGTTTTGTGACCAGGTTCATGAAGACATGGCATTGCAATAAGGCTTAAGACTCTCACAATTATTGTTTAGTCATAATTTTAGAATTACATACTTAAGCTCACATACATACATTTTACTTTATGTCATACTACCACTCCTTGCATGAAAATCAGATGAATTGATTTCTTCTATTGGTAGATTCATTACAAAAAAGCCAAGATAGTACTATTTTAACTATTTTGTTTTTGATTTGCTTTTTTAATTTATTCCTTTTAGATTGCAATCACCATTTTCATTGTCTTGTTTATTTGTAAGCAATTCCTGCAGAAATAATTTTTATCGTACATACAAGCCTTTTTTGTTGTTTAATAAATAACAAATGCAAAACCTTCCTCAGCCATACTTTTTAAGAAGAGAAAAATGCAGTGGCATTCTCTGATACATTTGCATGAAAAACATCAAAACAGAATTCAAGTGGACCTTGTTGTTTTGTTTTTCAGTGTGACATTCAGATAATTTGTTCATTGACAACATTGGCTCTTCATGTGTTTTCTGCTGTGTATCTACTGACATTCAATTCTAAAGCTATTTTGGTCACCTTTGGTCTCTCATCAATGGTCATTTATTGTTTTTAAGGACAGCTTATCAACTTTGGGGAAAAGTCCTCTCAACAAAGTCTGATTTTGCTGACCAAAGTTTATTCAAGAAGGAGTTCTTGAGTCATTTTGAAATAAACATTAAGTCTTGGAACAAATTAATCCCAATGGCATCTGTTCTGAATGCAAATGATCACTTTATTGAATTTTTGCCAACACAGATGTATTGCCCTCAAAACGACCATATTTGTGGACAAGTCACTGAGAAGAAAACTGTCCATGTATGAAGAAAGCCAGAGAGCATCCTCCAAAAAGTGTTGAAGATAAGGTTATGACCAAGATAATGAAAGTGACACTGAGAGTAGTGAGAAAATTCAAACAGAAGAGATGAAGTCTTGTCAAGAATTCAGAGAATTCAGTGCACAATGCAAAGCATTCCATTGTATGTGCCAAGGAACTTGCTGCCCATTGAATCCTATTTTTTTGGACAGAGAGAACATTGAAACTTACATTTATTGTTTGAACAGTCAAGATAAAATTAATCTGACCTCAGTAATTTTCCAGGTGAAGAAAGAAAATATCAAAAGGAATATTTCATCCTGCATCCTACCAGTGCTCTTAATAATTACACCTCATACACGGGTTTATGACAGAAATTCCATTTTTGCTTCTCCAGTCGATGCACTTGCAAATGAAAAAGCTCAACCTTTCCAGAAAGCTGTAAGTGTTGATCACCTTTATTCCCTAGTGCAGCCCTCTTTCATTAGCCTTTTGATGTTTGCATCACGTTTACTTGTATACTCAGTCACACATAGCAAGCTTGTCCTCAATATCATGGGAAGTTTCATCCAGCTGGTGGTATCAAAACTGCCGGAACATGGCTGAACAATTTCACAATGGATGTGTCTCAAATTTCTGCTGGTGATATTCTTGTTGCAATTGACAATGATCGAGTTTTCATAAAAAAATGGATTGTGATAAGGAATCGCATCAGGCTAAGAAATTTTTGTCACTGATTACTTGTACAATTGGATGCCTGAAGTTGGCTGGAAGAGTGCCACTTACAGCTACATCTTAGAACTGACGTGGACCTACCTCATGGCTCTCATGGTGTTCTGTATGGGTGTGAGAAGGAACAACAGTTCCTATATCAGAGCAGGGCAGTTGTCATTTGCACTTTTGTTCCAAAGAAGTAGCTCATCAAATTATGCATTGCTAGATCTACACGACAAGTTTGTGAAATTAAATTATTTAAATTTAATGCCCATGTTCACCCATTTAACTTTGCAGCCTTTGTTGGGCAAAAATTTTAAATGTCTATTGTTAAGTGTGGCAAACAAAACCAAATAATTTGAACACAGCCTTGAAATTGAAAAAAGGCATTGCCATCTCCTGCAACTACTTGTCCAACTATTCGTTCAAGTTTCAGTACTAATTCAAGTAACCTTTTTACCTTTATCACACTGTGTGATATACCCTCCAAGTTAAGACCTAGCAATTTTTGCTTAAACAATAAACTGTAACTGCTATTGCTTTGTACACAGAGAACCTGCACACTTTATCAGCAATAAAATAAATGTACTGTTTTTTGCCTGTGTGCCCGTGTCTGTTTTGAATTGTTTAGAAGGGATTTGAATGAAGCAAGGGTGGTTTAAGTTTCAAGTAATGTTGTTAACTATTAGCTCTCGTCGGTTAATATATCTCTTGTGCCGCTTTGTAATTACGACTCTCCAATTATGTCTTAAGTTTCGAGTAACATTGTTAACTTTCACTGGGGGAGAGAAGCATAAAAGAGACAAGGGATAAAACTAAAATGAGGCCAGTTTTACTTTGCTGCCTAAGGCCCTGTTTGCACTGAGACGAAAATTTGAGTTTTTAGTTTGAAAAAACATTGAAAATTTTGTAATCACCAATTTTTTGTTTTTGTAATCCTGTTCGCACATGAAAATACGAATTTTTTTAGTGACAGATAACTTGATCAATTTACCATCCAGATGTCGTGAACCTTTCGGTATTAAATGGCCTCGCGAACCGATCAAGGCTTTAGGTGTATATTATTCATACGATCTAACCCTTCTTCGAGAGAAAAACTTCATAGATAATTTGGATAAGATTAAAAAACTCCTGAACCTATGGTCCTGTAGAGGTTTATCACTTTACGGCAAAGTGACTGTCATTAAAACCCTAGTTATTCCGAAATTTGTTTACATATGCTCCCTCCTGCCTGTTGCGGATGAATTTGTAAAAGAGTTAAATCAACTAGTTTATAAATTTCTGTGGAATGGACCAGATAAGACAATACGTCTTTCGACAATTAATGATTACGCTAAAGGTGGTTTAAGAATGATTGACCTTGATTGTATGATTAAATCTTTGCGTTTAGCCTGGCTACAGAGGATATATAATGTCACGGAAGGCCCTTGGAAATGGTACCTCTCTCATCTTCTAACAAAGTTTGGAGGCCTGTTCTTGTTTAACTGTAATTACAATGTTAATGACCTCTTGGTTCCTTCTCCTTTCTATTTTCAACTTTTAAAATGGTGGTCAGAGTTTCGGGAAGACTTTGCTTCGGTAAAAGACTGGCAGAATATAATATAGAATAATCGGGATATTCGTATAGACGGCACTCCAGTTTTTTTATAAAAATGGCGGCGAGGTATTTTGTGTGAACAGAAAGAAATCAAGGGATTATTATTTACTACTCATTAGCAAGAAAGCCAAACTACCTAATGCAATCGCTGTTCTTCATAGAGATTTCAACCTATCAGAAAAGCAACTACAACAAGCCTTTTTGCTTCCACATAAAATTGCTCTTGAACCTTACGTCAGAGCTTTTCAGTATAAAGTTCTTAATAGAATCCTTTATACAAATGACAAGCTCTACAAAATTGGCTTTATTTCACACAAAGACTGTACTTTTTGTAAAAGTGAAGTTGAAACTTTAACCCATTTGTTGTACCATTGTCCTTTCTCTATAGCATTTTGGAGAGATTTTGAAGCGTATTGGTCAGTAGTATGAGATGAGCAAATTCTCCTAACTTTAGAAGATATCGTAGTGGGCCTCTTAACAAGACCATGTCCCTTACTAAACTACTTTTTACTGATTGCAAAAATTTACTTGTGGGACTGTAGAAGAAACCAATCCTTCCCAAATATCGTTGGATTTAAGGCTCAAATTGAACTCAAGTATGAAACAGAAGCATACATTGCACGAAAAGGTAATAAAATAAAATTCTTACAGTCGAAATGGGCGAGTTGTACTCTGTAATTTTACTATTATTTTTACTATTATTTTATGTATACAGGATATCTATTTTGTTTTTTTCGGCCACTTAAATGATTACTTTTTGCAAACATCCTTCGCTAAATTGGTAGTAGTAATTTATGTAACCTAGGTAAATGAAAACAATTAGGTAAATGTGGAAGCAGCTGTTTTGTTAATGACATTGGAAGACCTGTATATATCATAAGTTATTGTATGTAATGTAAGTAACTGTGTCGTAAGTAATGTCACTAAGTGTATTGTACGTAATGCAATTACAAAAAAAAAAAGGTGTTGTGAAATGTGTGTAGGCGTCTGTTTTGTGAGAAGTTTCCGGTCGAATTTGTGAATGAAAATGCTCCCCCAAACTGTTTTCATGGCACTTGATTGCTCTTTGCTTTTCATACAGAACCTGTTCTTGCTACATCAACAATTAGTTATAGTTTTGGTTGCCAGGATTCACCCGTTATGCATTTTGGACGTTTTAATTCAGCAGAGAAGATGGCACCATTACCGTGTTTTCACGCGCACTGGATATTTCCTTGCCCTGCAAAATCTTGGTTTGAAATCCATGTGCACCTGTCCAGCGCCATTTTCCTGAGATCTTGTTTCGCAGAAATATGCGAATGGGTAGAGAGTCATTCAACGATTTATTGACGCTCTTAATACGTTCAGTGAGAGAACACTCGCGGGAAGTCATACGGTCACGTTCGCTTTGTAATCCACTTGTTGCAAAATTTGATGACCCAATGACGGATTGATGTCAAGGAACAAAGGATTTTCTCGCCTGACACAATTTTTACAGCCTCCAAAGCTAGTTGACAGAATCTTTGAAGTTTCGTAGGACTTGCAAAAATTTTGGTGGTGCAAATAATCGTTTGCACTAGAAATGGCTTCGCGCTGACAGATTTTTTTTTGCAAACCAAACAAAATTTTGCGTAGTGCAAACTAGGCCTAATTCTCTTTAACAGAACAAAGTCATTTACAATTTCACATCGATTGATGAAGCAGTTAATACTTGGCCTCACACTAGAAGCTAAGCTAGTTTCAAGTAAGAACTTGACGCAAGTGCACTTGAAAATCGAAAGTAACACTTTAGAAAACTTGCCTTCACATCTAATGATAAAGTAAGATACTTGAGGCACAAGCTGTCAATCATATTTTGTGGTAAATTCAGTCCTACATATCACAAATGCAATAGCCCTTTTCACGGTTTATTTTTCTCATTTGCTTAACAATGTAATCCAACGTGGGTGCGAGGCAATTTCGGGCTAAAACTACAAAATAGCCCGAAATTGCCTCGTATACATGCTAGATTTATTGTAATGCAAATGAGCAAAGTTAACCGTGAAAAGGGCTATTGCCCGCAAGTTTTAACCCTTTAATGCCCAATAGTGACTTATAGATTTTACTCTGTCTAACGCCAGACGATTTTACTCGTCAAAGGGAGACCCCTTGGGCATTAAAGGGTTAATCATGGGGCCATTGCAACAGAAAAGAGTGTTTTGTAGTTTCTCATTTCTTTTGTCGTTACTTTTAACTCAAAGAGTTTTAACATACAAGAAATGCATTGCTATTTCCTGGTTAACGAGTACGTGGCAGCTACCCAAGCGATCAAGTAGCATCTACTCTTGTATTTCTCTAGACTGGCTCATGATTATCATGCTTTTCAGCAAAGAAATTGCAGTAGGGCTTGGGCTTGGCCTCGTCCGCAAAATGGGTTTAGAGTGCTTTTAGCTAAGCGAGACAGGGACACTCTTTGGAAAATTCATTTTCGTGTCACTCGTCCAACCTTCACCACCTTGTGCAATCTGGTAGGGGGAGACATGCACAAAAAGCAAACAAGAATGCATTGCCCTGTTATGGTCGAAGAAAGAGTTGCCGTTGTGCTGTGGAGGCTAGCAACAGGGGATAGCTTCAAAAGCTGTGGAATGCAATTTGGAATTGGGATGTCTACCGCAAAAACTATCTGCGCCAAATTCGAACTTTGTCTTCTCCAACTTAAAGACCAGTAAATTAAGTTTTCACTAACGAGACAAGAGTTACAGGAACTGATGGATGAGTTTGAGGAAGAATACGGGATTCCGCAATAGTTTTGGCGTTATAGACGGTTGTTACATTGAAATGAACCACAAGGACTACTTCAAT
>JAHPZR010016733.1:37500-41648 GCA_019787425.1 Platygyra sinensis | reverse complement strand
TAATTGTGTTTTTTTAGGTACAGCTCCTAGACAAATTATCTGGGTATAATATAAAAGTGACTTCTTGTGTATGTAGGAAATGATAAGAATATATCATGCTTATAATGTACGCCATATTTATAACCCTTGGGGCTCAGTTAATCGTTAACTAGCGTGTCATGTGACCAAAATGAGGTGTCATTCATTTTAATTTTTTATGTTCTATAACATGGCAACAAAAACTTTTTACTAAGACCTACTAAGTCACCATACAAAAATGGTCATATTTTTTGTATAAGATTGGGATGTCACGCAACGCCCCCCCCCCAATGAAACGGCTGGTCACAACCGAACCACATTCCTTTCATGAAAAAAGCCAATCACGGCTTCCGTTTCATTTTAAAAAAACCTTTTCGCGCCAAATTTGCCCTTTGAAACCTGTCCAATCAGAGAATTTTTTTATCTTTGTATCCCGTCATCGGAGACGTCACAAATGAACATGCGGATTTCCGGCCTTTGTTTAGCCCGAGGGACGCCGAAAAATATCTGCGACACTTGAATGAGCTTTGTTTTTAACTGAAGAAGTTCAAGCTAATTACTAGAAGCTTTCGACTCGAAAAAAACATTGTGAAGAACGAAGATATTTATTGTAATTTTCCTAATAAAGGGAATATGAAATCAAGTAGCTTCGCTCGATTTGTTGACAGCTAGTTCTAAATGCCGCTCTTTCAGTTTCTCCTCTTTTCAATTGTAGGAAGCTTTTAGCCCTTGATTGACGCTTACAATTAGACATTTCCAGAGAATATATATTCACACAGCGCATAGCGATGAGCACATGAAGCACTTGTACTTGAGGCTTTCATTCACATTTTGTTTTTTGTTTGTCATGATAGTAGCCCGTGAACACAGCCCATTTTTGGTGGCGTGCGTGCTTGCGGTGTGCAACAAAAGCCAGAAATCCCTCATTGTTCGCACCGCAGGCCTTTTCGCGCCAAAGCTTACGTCATTTGCACTTTGCTGTTATGTAATTGGTCTGTTCAACAGACGGCAAGGAAACCACAAATACAATAGAAAAGAACGTGGTTCGGTTGTGAGCAGCCGTTTCTTTGTGGGAGCGTTTCGTGACATCCCAAAAAACGGCTGCGATGGAGACTACCTCAAGTTGCACGCTTTGCTCATATTCAGTGTTAATAATGTTGTTGTATGCGTGCTTTGCCTCGTATATCTCGTTTGGCGCTCCTGCCCCCCGTAATTCCGCATGCTGGAGATTTTTCCCGGGCGCATTAGCTTATGTAAAGTGTTCGCTCTTCAACACCTCCTTTCATTTGTCGCAGACATAAATACCGTAGGGTTCATCGGCAGATCAAATACTATTCAACAGAGCTGCTCGACAAGCCCGGCATTTGCGAGGCAAAGAAAACTAGACAAACAGGGCAGTAGCCAGAAAAAAATTTTGACTGAGGTAATGTCTATGAATAACTTATGACTGAGGCAATCAGTCCATGGTTGAGTTCTCTTCCTAGGTATTAGGTACTATAAACAACAAAAGCCAAAGAAATGACCCAGGCAAGTGCCTCGGTTGGCCTGTTACTAGCTACGGCGCTGACAAAAACATCAATGAGTATTTATAAATAAAAAACCATAATAAAGCGTGCAAAAGGGAGCCATGGAAAAGAACTGCACAGACCCTATGTTAATTTACGAGGCAAAGCACGCATACAACAACATTATTAACACTGAATATGAGCAAAGCGTGCAACTTGAGGTAGTCTCCATCGCAGCCGTTTTTTGGGATGTCACGAAACGCTCCCCACAAAGAAACGGCTGCTCACAACCGAACCACGTTCTTTTCTATTGTATTTGTGGTTTCCTTGCCGTCTGTTGAACAGACCAATTACATAACAGCAAAGTGCAAATGACGTAAGCTTTGGCGCGAAAAGGCCTGCGGTGCGAACAATGAGGGATTTCTGGCTTTTGTTGCACACCGCAAGCACGCACGCCACCAAAAATGGGCTGTGTTCACGGGCTACTATCATGACAAACAAAAAACAAAATGTGAATGAAAGCCTCAAGTACAAGTGCTTCATGTGCTCATCGCTATGCGCTGTGTGAATATATATTCTCTGGAAATGTCTAATTGTAAGCGTCAATCAAGGGCTAAAAGCTTCCTACAATTGAAAAGAGGAGAAACTGAAAGAGCGGCATTTAGAACTAGCTGTCAACAAATCGAGCGAAGCTACTTGATTTCATATTCCCTTTATTAGGAAAATTACAATAAATATCTTCGTTCTTCACAATGTTTTTTTCGAGTCGAAAGCTTCTAGTAATTAGCTTGAACTTCTTCAGTTAAAAACAAAGCTCATTCAAGTGTCGCAGATATTTTTCGGCGTCCCTCGGGCTAAACAAAGGCCGGAAATCCGCATGTTCATTTGTGACGTCTCCGATGACGGGATACAAAGATAAAAAAATTCTCTGATTGGACAGGTTTCAAAGGGCAAATTTGGCGCGAAAAGGTTTTTTTAAAATGAAACGGAAGCCGTGATTGGCTTTTTTCATGAAAGGAATGTGGTTCGGTTGTGACCAGCCGTTTCATTGGGGGGGGGGCGTTGCGTGACATCCCAATCTTATACAAAAAATATGACCATTTTTGTATGGTGACTTAGTAGGTCTTAGTAAAAAGTTTTTGTTGCCATGTTATAGAACATAAAAAATTAAAATGAATGACACCTCATTTTGGTCACATGACACGCTAGTTAACGATTAACTGAGCCCCAAGGGTTATAAATATGGCGTACATTATAAGCATGATATATTCTTAATCATTTCCTACATACACAAGAAGTCACTTTTATATTATACCCAGATAATTTGTCTAGGAGCTGTACCTAAAAAAAACACAATTATTTAAAATATTTTTTTTTTCCTGAAGAATGTTTACCAAAAATTATCGATTATGATAGTCACCGAGTTCCAGAATTAGTGAGCCATCTGCTCTTTCTACTGCTAAAGCCTCATCGAAAAAGTTCAGCATTTTCATTCCATTACAAGCACCCCGTAAAATATTGTAGTAATCAACTCCTTGTATTGAGTGAAACAGGTTTAGCGTGTAGTTCGCGTTCGAGGCGACTTCGATGGCAGACTCGCCGATATATGAATTACCTTACACCTGATTTCCTGAGGTAATTTTGACACCGGACTCATCAAAAATGTGAAGTGTAGTATGGTCTGGTTGCGCAATTTGATCAAGAAAATAATCTTTACAGTTGATGTTTACGTCTCACAGTGAGTCCGTCGGTAGTTGCCTATAAAGTTTTTTTCTTCGTCATAAAACAATCCTCCCGAACGCACTTTTTTATTGCACATTGAGATGGCAAAAGATGAGGTGGCGAAACTCTATCCAGCAATAAGCACTGTTGAAGTTCAGATGATTATGCGCTGGGCTTGCACAATTTCTCGGATTCAATGTAATCAGCAACGTCTTGTGTTTTCGCGTCGGAGGGAGAGACGTGTTGTTGTCCACATAGTTTTGAACAACTTTATTGACGTACCCAATACTAGCTCGCGCTGTCCCTGAAATTTGTCTTTGGAAAATCCCTGGTGGTGGAGATCAAGAATTCTCTCTCGATAAATATATAATTTTGGTAACGCGCTTCCATTGTCGTAGATGCCTCGTTGTTGCTGCATGATTAATCCTGAGATTACACTGACCTAATTATTTCAAGAAAAATAATAGAAAGTCATATTTCGCTCCCCAAAAGAGCTTAAATTCAACAAAAGTGTCTAAAAATGCATCTGTCTAGATGGCCATTTCGCGGTCAACTGAAAACCCGAGTCTGACTTCAGTGAACGCAAATTAATTCCCGCTAAAAAAACCCGCTAACGTTAGTTGGAACGCATATACGCTATAACCGAGCACCGAAAAGCGTCTCAAACGTCTAGCGTGGAACGATAAAGACACGGAAAAAAGGAGAAAAAAATGTCTGTGCCATTGCTTCGGTCCACAACTGTGATTGGTTAGTTCTGTAAAAACAAAAAAGTAGCTACAAAATAAGTGAAAAAAAAGTACAAATAAAGTGAAAATAAAGTGAAAATAAAGCCATAGCGTTCATGGTTCGAGAGTCCGCACTACAAATATTATTGCTAAAACGTATGAAGATAAATGCATGATT
>JAHPZR010016733.1:30000-32500 GCA_019787425.1 Platygyra sinensis | reverse complement strand
TGAGAGATGGCTTCAAATTGTAGATTTTAAAAGGGAGGAGTCCCTGGGATAAATTGTTCGTTCTTTGATCTTTTTTAGTACCTGTAAACAACCGTTGCTAAGGCGTTGCTAGGAAAAAATTAAAGGGTGATGTCAGAAATTTGTCCAATTCACGGAAAATATCAGTTCGAAAGGGAAAAAAGGACTTAAACATGAAAGAAGGATGTTCAAAGATTATAATTCTGCACTTTTCAAAAATCTGACTTTTTGCACAAAACTCGCTTTTTTTTGGTATAAGACCAAGGGACCCGAAGTAATAGCACCGCGCAACCCGATGGGAGGGGGGGGGGGGGGGGGGGGGGAAGAGGGTCTGTTATGACTGGGAGTGACAATTGACTGGGAGTGACTATTGTACTCTGGGGGTTTGGCAGGGTTAGCGGTTTGGAGGTTTAAACCAATTTTGAGAACCGATTTGCTGGGACATTCACATGTGGCGGCAGCGTTAAATCCTTAATTTAGCTCGCGGTTTTCGGTTTCTGATTGTTTTTTGTGGCGATCATTCAAACATAGTTAAGAGGCTCACAGGAAAACCCTGAAGACTTGTACTTCATGCTGTCGACCAATCTTTGTGTTTGTAAACAGCTAATAGGGAGTTCAAGAAAACCACGACGACAACGGCAACGGGAACGTCACGAACAAAAGTTTTAATGAGCAGAAAAAAGGAAGTGTAAGTGCGTTATAATTCTTGAAACAACATGAAATGACCAAATTATTCGTCTTCTGGGGAACGTGAACCATTTTTTTTTTTAAAAATATTTCAAATGTTTCGCCCTGCTCCTGATTCAGTTTTGTGATAGTTTTACAGTGAGAACAAAGCAAGACTATCGCGAGATTCGTAGGTAAATTGTAACATCATTTTTTAGTCGTGGATACGCGAAATGTAGAAACGACTAACTGTTAGGGGGCAGAATATGCAAATGTATTACTCACACTTGGTCGATAACGTGGAGAGCCATTTTGGTTCTTGTGTTTGGCTTTTTTAAAAGTATGTAGTAATTTGCCTAGCACATTTGCTCACACGTAGATAAAAGCTGAGAGGTATTTATGGCTGGGGTCATGTATCGGTCACAAAAGCGCAGAAAGCGAGGTCAAATAATTAATTGATACAAGTCAAAGTCGGGAAGTGAGATCGTGTTTTAATAGACGTGGCTCATAGCTTTTTTCTTGGCCACAGAATTTGATGGTTTCCACTCACCGCAAAATTACAAATAATAATAATAATAATAATAATAATAATAATAATAATAATAATAATAATAATAATAATAATAATAATAATAATAATAATAATAATTATAATAATAATAATAATAATTATAAAACTTTATTGAGATTTCACAATAATTACTTACAAGATTAAAAAGGCTAAAAGAACAGAGTAGGGTATAATTGATAATAAAAGTTCAAAATTCTGTAAAATTAGGAATTCCATGATCCAGAGATATTAAAAACATATAATCGAATTATACTAATGACGGCTATACCAGTGTCCATTAAAAGCACTGAGTATAAAAGCATAATAATAATAATAATAATAATAATAATAATAATAATAATAATAATAATAATAATAATAATAATAATCCGCCTTAAGGCCTAAAGGCCTCGTGTTAATTATTGCAAAATGGTATATCTGGAAGAGTCGTAAACGAAGTCTCAGCCCAAATATTACTGTTCTTAAAGACATGATTAACATGAGATATGAGACTGAAAAGTACATAGCCTTAAAAACAACACGCAAAGGAGATTTCAGGCCAGATGGAAATTACTTATTGATGGTAAACTATTTAAGGAATGGACAATGTCTAGCGTGCGTTCATCCAATTCTGGATGCACGCGGATAGTTGGGAGAGCACGAAGGTAGCGTAAGAGATGCTCGAGGCTCAGCCGAGAGCATCTCTAGCTACCTAAGTGCTCTCCCAACTAGCCAAGTGCATCCCGAATTGGATGGACGCACACTAGACATTGTCCATTGTTTTAAAACATAGCAAGACATTTTTCACGCTGAAAAGTCGCTTTTTCTCCACTGATCAAGTTTCAAATTCTGCACGTGCATGTGCACGAGTTGTATTTACTGGCAGCGTGTCTCGCTACACGTGCACGTGCACGTGCAGTTTTAACCGGTAGCACTTTCGCTTTGTTGATCTTTCGACGCTTCCGATGTTTTGCAACCATTTCAGACACGTTTTCTAAATCTTCAAAGTCTTCGAGAAACCCTAACTCAAATGTTGGATATTATTAGCCATTAGTAACAGCTTAAGTTATGTTTTACTCGAAAAAAGGTGCGAGAAAAAACTTTTGCTGGCAAGAAATTTCACCGACAATGACGTCAGCCTGAACCATCTCTATGAACCATCCAATTCTTTTTCATAAAAAAAAAAAACAATTAGCCAATCAGGGCGCGGGCTAACATGTAGCTATGTTATAACACCTGTTATAATCCATCAAATCTTTTCGCTCG
>JAHPZR010016733.1:22500-25000 GCA_019787425.1 Platygyra sinensis | reverse complement strand
TTTAGAAACCCAATGAAAAACGAATTGAAAACACGGCCGTGTTGGAAACCATGTTTGAAACAATTTCAAACACGGATGCAAATTTTCTTAATCTGCATATTGATAAAGCTACTTTTCCTTTGTTTTTTGCCTCTCTTTTCTATTCTTGTAAATAAACATTGTAAGAATAAGTGTGAATAAACTGAATTGAATTGAATTTAATAAAAAACACGTTTCGATAAGCATCTTTATTCAATCACATATTTTACGAAACAAACTTTAAACCCAAATTATTTACTGCTAACATTGCCAAATGTAACGATACAGTTATTAAACCACCCAAAACAGAAAAGGCCATTCTATTTTCTAAATTTAAATTCTCACTCAATGGTGGCGACCTCGTGTTTTGGTTCACTTTCAGCCTTGCTGTACACTTCCGACATAAAATAGCACTGACGTTAGAATTTTTATCAGACTAAATACACACGTTACCTCCAAATAGCGCTGGCCACACACTTTTCATCTCAGTCTTCGCTAGTTTTAGGAGGTCTAAATCCGCATGCTACCATTTGCTTTGCGAAGCAACGTGTTCGCTCAGAATAGACCATTTTACAGCTGTTGGCTTAGTGACCTGGCCTCTGAATGGCAGCGAGGTTGGAGTTGACCTTATTTTGATACAAACCTCACTACTTTTATTGTGCAAATCAAGTTGTTCTTATGCTAACTAGTTGGCATTTACATGAGAAAAGCTGAGAGGTCTGTATCAAAGAAAGGTCACCTCCAGCCTCACTTGCATTCATGGCCAGGTAACTAAGGCATGGGTCGCACTTGGCAAATCTTTGCCAGAATTTGTTTACTTTGCGGTGGAAATCTGTCATCGCGGGCCTTTGCCTAGTGCGACCCCAGGTTTTTCCCTTTGGCAAACACTTTGCGAATCGGCAAAACATCAAAGACGCCGTAGTGCTTGGGTGGGGCAGGCAGATTTTCGAAAAGTCGAGCCAAACAATGAGAATCACAGCGGCAACTGTCAACGCTTGTCAACGTAACATGAAAAACGATACGCGCGGGAAGTTCAATTCTAGTTCGCGATATTAAACTAGTAATAGTTATCACTAAGGCTTCTCCTGCTTTCTTTAATTTCTGCTGATTGGAAACAATAATATTGAACATAATAATATACATGCAAAAATTTCAGCATGCTGATTGGCTGAGAGCACGTCAATTAATCCCAAACAGTGCAGAACGTTGTAATTGAGTGCAAAATGTTGTAATTGAGTGCAAAAAAGTTGTAATTAAATTGATTGACAGGAAAGTCGCGAAAGCTCAACAAAACAAAATGGCGGGCAGCTCATGGGAAAGTGACGATATTTTAATACAGAGTTTGAAGGAGAATGCTACGAACAAAAACATCTTACAAAGCACAAATAACTGGATAAAAGTCTGGAAGTCTTGGGCTGCTCAAAAGAGTTATGACCAAAGCATTGAAAAGTACGAACCGGAGTCCCTGAACAAAATCCTCGAGCAGTTTTACGCAACAGTTCGTAAGATGGACGGCGGCGATTACGAACCTGATGGCCTTCGTGTGATGGTTGCTGCTATCGACCGATACCTCACAGATAAAGAATACAAATATTCCATCATTCGTGACAGAGTATTTAAAAGTTCAAAGCAAGTTCTCGAGGGAAAAGCCAGACAACTTCGACAACAAGGCAAAGGCAAGCGGCCGAACAAGGCACGAAGTCTGACATCAACCGAGGAAAATGAGCTGTGGGAGAAAAGGAAGCTGGGAAAGGAAAGTCCGCAAATTCTTCTCCAAACAGTTTGGTGGCTCCTGACCCAGTATTTTGGCCTTCGAGGTCGCCAGGAACACCACAGCATGACGGTCGAGGATTTCTCCTTTGGACTGGATGAAAACAACACGGAATACGTGGAATTCATCGAAAGCCCGACCAAAACACGCCAGTCAGGACTATCCGCAAAGCCCAGAAGCTTCCTTCCAAAAATGATTGCTACTGGAGGTAACAGATGTCCAGTTACAATCTTCAAAGAGTTTCTGTCGCGCCGTCCTCCAGAAATACGTACAACCGGTCCACTCCATCTGTCTTGTGTGTCAAATCCTTCCTCGCAAGTTTGGTACAAGCGACAGCCGATGGGAGTGAACAAGCTCAATGACATGATGAAGACCGTAATCAAAGGAACGACACTGGAAGATTCATGGAAAACCTTTTCCAACCACAGCGCCAGGAAAACAGTAGTAAAGAAGCTGAAAACAGCAGGTCTAGAGCGAAGTTTAATTGTAAAAGTAACGGGCCACCGAAACGAGAAGTCACTGGATGACTATGACGAAGGAGATGAAAATGAGCAGCGACTGCTTCCCCACACCATCAGCAATGGCACAAACATCAATAGCCAGTTAGCTAGAGGACACAGCTCCACTTCGGTTCATACTAGCACCGACAGCTCCAGCACTACTTTCAACCCGTCCTCGCTCGACGCTCGCGGCAACAACTTCAACTCAGCA
>JAHPZR010016733.1:10000-17500 GCA_019787425.1 Platygyra sinensis | reverse complement strand
CGCTGATGTATATATTGTTTAGGGATATTTTTCTCTGTAAAAGTTCTATTAGTGCTTTAATCAAAATAAAATTAACCTCAAAAAAGTTCCACTTATTCATTATACAAGAATTGAAGAAATCAATCCTCTTTGATTTTCTATTAAAAAATCAGCTTTCTATAGATGCAATGACGACATTTTGCTATGCTAACTAATTTTTCGACGGCTTTTTGTTTAGTTTAAGTGTAGAGACGTAACAACTTGGTTTTAGACGCATCGGGCAGGATTTCTCCGATTTGAATGACTTATTAAACAGTGTAAATTCCTGTAAAACCAGAGAGTGTGCATTTTGTCGCTTGTCCTAAACAGGGTCTTAAAATGGAGGTTGTTGTCCTACACAGGGTAGGGTTTTTAGCGTATTTTTGTCCCCCCCCCCCCCGGGGAAGCCGCAGGCCGAGTGGTTTCAAATGTTTCTTGCGTTTGGAAACCTGATGAAACCCTTGCACTCGTTTTTGAAATAGCGATGTTTCCCGTTACGTCACCTATTGTCAATAATGTGGCGACCAGAGGTTTATTGGCTGTTGAGACAATGCATGCTATTGTTCAGTGGCTGGAAAATTGGAATATCAAAATAAATATGATGTCAATGTTTGTAAACAAGAAACATTGCTACATTACTTCTCATTTGCTTCTTATTTTCCATAGTTTTTACCGTTAATGATAAGGTCAGTAATTTTAATCCTGACGTAACAACGTCACTGCATCAACCTTCACATATTGATAAGTCAAATTTCCTTATTTTCGGTCCAATTAAAAGAAAACTGCCTAAGCAGGTTATGTTATCTATAAACAACCAGATGCTAATCCAGGAAACCTCCATTAGATACCTTGGAGTTTACATAGATTACAATATTAGCTGGAAGACTCACATCACTAATATTTCTAAAAAAATCAAGAGAAGTATAGGCATTCTTTCTAAACTCCGTTATTTCTTAAGTACTAAAACACTACTTAGCCTGTAATATGCTTTAGTTGAGCCTTTATTAAATTATTGCATAATTGCTTGGGGTAATGCCTATCAGACAACTTTGCAGCCTTTATTTATTTTACAGAGAAAGCCTTAAGAATAATTACTTTCTCTAGTTATAATGAACATTCAAGTCCTTTATTTAAAGATCTAAATGTTGTAAAGCTGTCTGACATTATAACCATTCAACTTGCTGTATTTATGTACAAGTTTCACAACAATCTCTTACCTCCTGTATTTGACCCTTACTTTAATTCTGTTAGGATGTTGCATAATTATAATACCAGATTATCTAGCAGAATGACTTATGTTATTCCAAAAGTCAGAACAACTTATGGAACATTCAACATAAGATTTCAGTTTGCTAAAGTGTGGAATGATATAAGTGATGACTTAAAGCTTCTTCCTTTGAAAATGTTTAAGAAAAATCTCATGTTAATTCTTGTTGAAAAATACTAATAACTTTTCTAGCCTTCCGTTCTTTTTTTTTTAACTCTGTGTGTGTGTGTGTGTGTGTGTGTGTGTGTTATTTCTGACCCAAATCATTTCATTAGATAAATCACCTAAGTATAGCTGCCCTTTTTTCTAGCCCCTATGGTTATATTGTTTATTACTATTGTATTATGTTGGGTACAAAAAAAATTGTTGTTGTTGTCACTGTGCCTCACAGCACAGTCTCCCTCCCGGAGATATCTACGCATTTGCTTATAGATAGAGGCAAAAAGGGATTGAAACGAGGCATGGGCTCGACAGGCGTTCGAAACCAAATCGACCCAAATCTTCCTCATCTCTGCCGCTCAAACGCTCACCAGACCTTAAGAGAAAAGCTCCTTGTCAGAAATCAATGCGTTTTCCCATACGTTGGGCTATTCCAAGCCCAGCGTATTCCCCGATAGGACCGCGGCTTGTTCCCTTTCACTTGTTCCATACATTTCCTAAGGGTGGCTCTTTGCTGGTGTCTCTTTTCGTTTCACCGTGGGCTTACGTTCTCATTTCCTGGCACTTTTCCTTAGCCAGGCGCTCCGCCGTCTACTCTTAAGGACGTTGGGCATATAATTTCCCTTACCCGTGCATTCCTGTCGGGATTCCGCCATTTTTTCGTCGCATTTGCATAGCTTATTGTGCTTCCCGCTTGCCGTTCCACAGTGTGCTCTAATTAAAACAATCTCGTGCGTGACCTTGCGGGTTTAAAATGGGCCCTCTCTTACGCTCCCTGTGTATTTCCTTAATGGCCTTTTTTATGTGGGAAACCCCGACAATGGGGGATGAGTTAGATGCTGTTGTTGTTAGAAAATACTGCAGCTGTCATAAACGCCGTCGCTGAAAACTCATACCGATATGGATACTTTAACTAACAAGATGGAAAATTAAATTCAGTTCCAACTGAAGTTAAGCATAGTCTGTAGTTTCCTCTTTACACATTGTCCTTTTATCTAGATTGCATTTTTTCTCCTTTTCTCCTTAATTCTTCTACCTTCTAAATATTTGAAAGCACAAAGAGTAAAGTTTACCTGTTGTTGTTGTATGTAATAATTATTAATAAATAATTCCGTGTGCAGTCTGCCTTGCCACTATTAGCTTCTCGCCATTTGCAAGCCTGCCTAGTAACAACTTAAACTGTTTGCTGTAAGCAAATAAAAGTTGAAAACTTGACAACTTGCAGTTCAAAGTTTCCGAGTATCGTAGGCTCTTTTAGATTTTAAAAATCATCCACTTCTTTTCGCGTTATGTCACGTATCCAAAGCCTTTCAAAGAAAATTAAAAACTGTTTTTGCATCAATTCAGATCTTACCTTTAATATGTGGCTTGAAAGCCCAGGTGGTAAGGGAGTCTGTTACAAAAAATTATTGCGTGACTAGCACTTGGAAGATTCGCGAATATGCTAATTTCGTCTCGAATCTTCTCACATATTTAATTAATATCGCATCATGGTGTATTTTTAGTTGTTAACGTCTGCTGCTGTAAATAGCTTAATATTGTAATGTTCCTTTATTTAGTATAGCCGGAAAGTTCTAGAACGTTTTGCTGTAAAGTATATAAGTAAATCGGTGTAGTGCTTAGATGGTTTTATTTCCCATGGCCAGGAGTGTTGAGAGAATAATCTCGTGAGTCAGTAGTGTTTACTGAAGTGTGACGAAGGTCGCGTGTAAAGTCTTGATGGAGGTTGTGTTTGTTGTAGTGTAACAGAGTGGTTACGTGGATATCTAGGCAGAGGCCGTGTGTTTATACAAGAGTGACGGAAGTCCAAGTGTAGTTACAAGCCTAGCGTGTGCTTGTTGAGAAGTCCTGTGTGGAATTACTGCGTTCGCGTGGATTAAATAACCTCGTTGTTTTTTCCGACATCCCTGAGTTCTGTTGTGACTACAAACTATACCTAACACTAAAAACATCGAGCTCGCAACAGAGTCAAACTTGAAACACAGAGGTCATAGCCTCGAATCCTGTTCAAGCCTAATTATATTTTTAGTTTTTTTTTTTTTTTTTTTTTTTTTTTTTTTATGAGCAGCAGGCGTCTTTCGTTAACTTTTGGTTACTTTTATTGGAAAACTAAAATACAAATTAAAAATCATCCAAAATCGTTTTATTTTAAATCTCTACGCAGTTCAGAGATAATATATAGATTAAGCCAGGCCTAAAGCGGAGCTCCCGATTGTGATAATTTGCATGTAATTGTTCAGCACGTGGTTTCACTATTTTTTTCTTCCAGTTAGATTGTAACAAACTTTAACCCAAGTAGACAATTTTTCCAAGATCGTAGAAATTACATATGCAATGTTTCAGGGACTTTCCGAGAGATGAAAATGCAAGGAATATGTCGGTCGAAAGGCCAACAAAGCACCAGGGATTCACAGCGGAAAAACTCTCTGCGCATCTCTAGCCGTACTTACGGGCTCAGGTAATGATGCAAGCTGCAATGGTTCGCAATGGTTGGACAATTAAAAAGAAGACTGTTACAGTTCTTAGTAAATTAAATACCTACTGAATTGGCAAAGCCGCACACTGTAGCACTATCTATGTAAGCGTATTATTACGTACGAGGGTACCTCAATTATAAGCCTGAGGTCACCTCGCCATACATTGAAATGTCTATAAATAATTTCTATATTAAGTAAAAAGGCAAACAAACAGAATCTTAAATTTCGACTGTAGTAAGGCACGCGAGGATGTCGCTTGGTTGATTTATTTATACCTGGGCAAGCATAATTTTTCTCGGCCATTTCACTGTTTAAAAGCAAGGCTCTCCCTGGCTGCGGTTAGATATTCGGTGGGTTGCTTATATCATCCCGAGACAATATGTAAAGAGTGTTTGTGGATAAAATACATGTGTCTTCGAGCGAAATCGTGGGAAAAATATGGGGCTTGGAAACTGCCTTTATACGTTAATTTTACCCGATTCCCACGAAAACAAGACAATCTTTCCATAAGTGACGTTAACATGTTGCAAACTGGTAATATTGGGAAAACATACAAAGTTCGTATCCTTTTAGTTTGCACGATCCATGAAATTACCGCCATTTTTTCAACCTTGAAGCCCGGCGCACACCTTGTTGAAACACTCACCAATAGAAGAGGCACCGCGGGCCTGCAGCATGCTACGTTTAACTATGTCCAGGGCTACGCTAATAACTAAACAGTAACTATCAACAGAAGTAAATTCTTAAATCACTTTCAAATCTTAGCCACGACACACGGCCCACGAACGATAGAAATTTTCGAGAAAAAAAGTGGAAAAACAGAATCTTTATTTCCATTAAATCAAAACATTGTTATCAACTATTTTTAAAGTAGTCTTATTAATTTCATGATGAAAATTACAACCTATGCAAATATTTTTGCGTAACCAATTATTGTGACATTTTCTTTTCGTGCTCGCATCTAAAGGCGTCCCTAAAACAAAAGAGAAGACATCGCCAGTAGACCACATCCCATTGCACGAAAATGACTTCGTCTTTGACAGAACCTGCTCTTCTTGCTTTCTTGTTCTGTCAGATATTTCAAGGTGCGTTTTTAAAACGTGTTCATAAATTCGTCATTCCACAATTATGTTAGACCAGTTTTTCTTCCACGTTTCCAAAGAAATCATAATTGGAAGATATCAATTTTTTTCTTCATGGACTTCAATAACTATATATGTTGAAAACGTCTGGACGTTTTCCTTGTCAAAACGAAGTTAAAGTCAAATGATATAAGGATCCAAGTATTCTGTTTTGAAAAAGCCAGATTTGAAACATGGAACTTGCACTTCAATTTCAACAAATGCTAGGGAGAGGGAATAACGCATGGACAGGATAAATCCTTACCAGCGTTACACGCTGGGTTCAAGTCTTAAAACCTTAAAATTGCTAAAGATCTAGGCGTTGTGATTGTTTTGAACCTGTCATGGAGCAACCATGTTAATGCGGCAGTCAGCAAAGTCAACAGAATATGTTAGGTTTTATATATACAACAGTGGGCCCATCGAATCCCGAGGCTTTCTCTATGCTTGACAAATCTCTTCTCGTGTACGTTCAGTAAAAGTATACACAGTCTCAGTTTTGAATCCACACCTGACCAAGGATGTAGCACTGCTAGAAGAAATAACAAAGAAGAACTTCTCGTCTTGCCTTTGGTCATAGGCGGGGAACGATAACATACGAAGAGCTTAAGTAGAGGTTGAACTGGTCTACACATGGAATATCATAGACTTTACATTTCTCTTCTGGAATGCTACAAAATACTCAAGTGTGTTAAGGCTTGACCTAGCTAATTAATATGCATATTTTTGTTTTAAGGGGATCGATGTATCCAATCGTTATGAAACTTGGCAAGCAGTTTTATATCCACATGCTTGGTCATTTGATCGGCTTTTTAATCTTAAATTTTGGTCACGTGACTCTTTAACGGCTAAAAACAATTTAAATCTTTAATCAAAAACGGGGTACTGGAAGACATCTTTTGCAATTGTTTTTTGTTCTTTGCTGTTTTACTTCTGTTAAGTGCTATTTTATGCCGCCTTTTAATC
The DNA here is from genome assembly GCA_019787425.1 of Platygyra sinensis. Lineage (NCBI taxonomy): Eukaryota > Metazoa > Cnidaria > Anthozoa > Scleractinia > Merulinidae > Platygyra > Platygyra sinensis. Next base: position 11,492 of record JAHPZR010016733.1, on the reverse strand, counting down.
ATGTCCACATGTTAACAGAAACGGTTAATACAGGGAAACAGGTCACGTGAGATGCTAAATGTTTAAATATCTTGAAACGAAAGTAACCTATAAAACCTTAAAAAGCAGATTTCTAATTTAATAGTGATTCTAAACAAATTGAATCAAAAACATTTTAGGAATTCTCAGTGCAAACATGCCCCATTTCCAAAAACACGCATTGACTGAGTGCAGGGGGCGATGGCAGGACTTTTTTGTGCTCCGCTAAAAGTTGTCCAGTTTGTCCTTCTGCTAAGTTTTTTTTGCAAAAAAACACGAAAGCTCGGCGATAATGACCTAAATGCTGGTTTGTATGGAAATGCAGCTGAATTATCCTGTGGCAGTCAGCTATCGAGCGTTATTACTATCAGAAGCCAACCGACGAAGCGGCCCGCCATTACTGTGGTCGACAACAATACAAAGGCAATTGCTATTCTACGGCTAACCAGAGATTTCTTGGCCGTAAATCTTTTATTTTGTGTGGTGATATTGCTCAGAATCCAGGACCTGGGGATGCCCTTCGTGGTAAAGGTTTGAAATTGTGCCATTGGAACGTTCAGCATCTAACAAACAGCAAACTTGAGGAGATAAGAGTCCTGTTGACAAGTTCGACCAACAAAGAAGAGAAACCAGATAATCTGATATTAACTGAAACGTTTTGCTCAGTGAAAGTGCCTGACTCATTCTACTCTACTTCAGGTTACCAAATGTATCGTAAAGATAGAACTGGCAAATCTGGTGGTGGGATTCTAGCTTATGTAAACGATTCTTTACAAGTCAATCGCCGCGAGGACCTCGAGGAAATCGATTTGGAATGTCTGTCCCCTACTTATTGCTGGCGTCTACCGTCCTCCTTCATATAAAGCGGTAGACGATAAAAGACTTGAAAAGAATATTGAAAACGCACATCTGTTAAACAGAGAGATCATTATCTTAGGCGACTTTAACATTGATTTCTTGAGAACGGAGAAATTTCAAAAACACCCGCTTGTCAAAGCAATGCGAAATTTGAATATGTCTCAACTTGTCCATGGAATTACCAGGCCGGTGTCAAAATCTTGCCTTGACCACATTTGGAGCAGTCATCCGGAGCGCCTTCACAATGTGAGGACTATGTCTTCTGGGATGTCCGATCACCTCCCAGTCATTGTTAACAGAAATTTTTTACGCTCAACGAACAATGGAAATCAACAAACAATAACATATCGCGACGTAAAGAGTCTCAACAAGGATCAATTTATTTCATCGTTGCATGAGGCCCCCTGGGACTGCGCCTTTGTGTTCCAGGATCCTAACGATGTATTTGACGCCTGGTATAAAATATTCAATTGCATTATTGATGAGTATCTCCCTTTGAAACAAAAGAGAGTAAAGCGCAAAGTCCAGCCAAAGTGGTTCAGTGCTGAGGTCCTAAAAGGGATAAAGGCTAGGGACAAACTTCTCAAGAAAGCCAGAAAGAGCCAAGCAGAAGGAG
>JAHPZR010016730.1:7500-21273 GCA_019787425.1 Platygyra sinensis | reverse complement strand
TTCTGCCAAATTTCTTGAAATTCTAATGACTGGATCGTTAGAAATCGGCAAGTTTCTGCAAAAGCAATCAGTCTTAATTTTTCAAGCAACTGCCCATGCGCTGCATTTACCTGGGTTCTTTCGGTAAAAAACAAAAGCTGAGAATTGCTCGGTTCTTTGCATTGTTACCTTTTCTGACATATCTTTGTAATAACTTAAGCCATCAATACACTAGATTCAAATATAGAGAAAAATAACACAGATAGTGCGGGTGTTTAGTAAATAAAATAATCGCGCGTTGATGGCATGTTTGTTTTTTGAAGTCCTTTAGTGTGCGCTGAATTGCATCAGGAAAAGTGCACGCAAAAACTTTGGTCGGCCACCTTAATATACACTGTAGACTTAGTCCATTGTGCATGACGCGAAAGAAAACCACGAAAAAAATGGCCCCAGGATTTCACGCAGCCATTTTTTTTGCTGTTTTCTTTCGCATCACACATGACAGACTAAGGGAAAGAGGGACTACTCGTAGTCTACCTTAATATATTCCGTCTACACTAGATTTATGTGGTCTATGAGCTTCAAAACTGAATCAGCGATCAGCCACTTTGTCTATGGTTAAGTTATCTAACATACATGAAGCATGTTTCTTAATTGGAAACTAATCCCCTGTCAACAGGGTAGGTTTAACAGCAAAACATTGTAAGTAAACCTCTCTTGAGCCCTGATCAACAGGTAGTCAAAGTCTACCAAAATTACAGTGGTTTATTTACTAATCATTGTCTTAGTTGTGGTATTCTTATATAGTATACTTGAGAAGTCTTACTTGCACTTTGTGCCAGAGCAGTAATATCACTGAGTGAGCGAGGGAACTTATTAAAATGATGCTGTTTTAATTTTAAAGAAGTTAACAGAAAGAGAAATTGCTTTTTAACATTGAAAACTGATGTTTATGGATTAAATGTATTGTTGTCATAATTTTTACAGAAACTTCTTGGTGCGACACCTTACATCAAGTGGGGAAGCAACATGGTGTCAAACAGGTACTGTACATGTACCTGTGTCTTTCATGGTTACTGTTACTGGCCCTACTACATTACATTGTTTATGGAAGTTGTGCATGAATTTGTCAAGTTTGTGCAGTCAGGCCGGTGGAAGCTATGGAGCTGTACTTCCTTGTGGTGTTACTTATTTTATTAAAAGTACTCTAATTATATTATCTATATTTTCACTTGATTAGAAGGCAAGAGAGAGTACTAAAAAGATTGTTTTTGTTGTAAGATACTTAAATCCATTTTTGAGTGAAAATTGGAAACTTTGACATTTTGAAATCAAGAATTTAAAAAATAGAGACTTTATAGAGATGGCCCCACCCCCATAAAAAAATCTTATTTATGTTCTCCCTAACTAGCCAACAGTTTATTTCAAAATTATAAGTAGAACTTAGTTATAATCTTTGATTTATGGATTTTCCCAATTTTATAATACTGATTTTTTTAAAATCTATTCTTTATTTTGCAAATCTATTCTATATTTTGTGAAACACCTCTAGGCTACACAGTAATATACTGTAAATTATACCTCCAAGTAAAGATTTTGACGTTTTCAGCTTAAGACATTGTATTTACAATGTAACTGACATTTTAACATAAAACTTCAGAACAAGAAAAACAGTTGGTTTGTGAGGAGGTGTTCTATTGTGATCTTTCCCATCTTCGACACCAAGGAGAAGCCTTACTAAGGTTACCTCTTGACCTAACGCCAGCGAGTGATCTTACATCATAGTCTAATGATAGAAAGCTTTGTCTTGCAATTTCCATGTGTTGTTTTAAAACACTATTGAAAAAACTTCCCTGGTTTGACTTTGTTGCTTACATTGATTTACTGTTCATGTGAATTTCCAGGCTGTTTAAGGCCGCAGCTGAGTCTACTGATGGAGCCTGCTCGGTAAGTTCAGTGTCAGTTATAACATTTCTAGAAGCATGCAGTAGAATAAATGGAAAGGCCAGACTCATTAGCCTTCTGTGTAGACAGAAGTTTGTACATGTTGGCTTGTCACGCATTTTTTTCTCTTGAGAAATGTTGTGTGACAGTTTAAACAAACTACTGCTTTAGAGACAATGTTTGCTTGGTAACAGTGTTTTTATTTTGAATTTTAGGCATCAGCTTTCAATGCCAGCTATTCCGATGGTGGTCTTTTTGGATTTTATGTTGTTGCAGAACCTTCAAATGTAGCCAAGGTATTTCAGTGAACTCTCATACTGATATCTGAATCTTAAATGCACCAGATCCCAGTTGTTGAAAGGAGAAATTTTGTGCAAAGTTTGAAGTTGCACAACATAAACAATTTATATCAGTCGTTGCGAATCACTCGAAATCAGACTTTTCTACCGTAAATTGAGTGGCAGATATCGAGGAAATCCGTCAAGTGTATTCCACAGAAATTCTCTTAAATACAGCAACGACTATTATTGCTTAAAATTGTGCGGCAACAGAGTGTGTGCACTGTCACGCAATAAAAACTATGCAACGGATAAAGTCAAAAAAATTGAGATATTGTAGACGATAAATAAAGAAGACAGTTCTCCAAGTTTAAGGTGTGTGCGTTGTCCCAAAGCTGAGATATTCGTCGAAATGTGCCGCACAAAATTACAGAGTTTAGTATGGAGCCGCCGTATTTGAGGACCTCTTTAGTCCAACAAAAATTTGGTACCTCTTATGCCTGATGAGGATAAAATATTTAGTGGCTCTTTAGTTTTGGATTTGAGAATTTGATGACGTCATGTGCACACACTCTATAGAAACTAACACAGGATTACGAGCCATTGCCTGATTTCATACGTTGGGGCCTGGGCACGAGTCCGTCTATTATGGGATTAACAACGCAAGACCCATATATTCAGAAAGAGCACACCGAGCTTTACAAAATCGTTAAGTTTCGTGTTAATTGGGCCAATATTGAACAAGATACGGCCATTCAAAAACTTCAAAATTTGCAAAGAAATGTATGGATTTCCCGACAAGTGTCCGGCAATCCATACATTTGTTACTAAATTTTGAAGTTTTTGAACGGCTGTATCTTGTTTGATATTGGCCCAATTAACACGAAACTTGAGGATTTTGTAAAGGTCGGTGTGCTCTTTCAGAATATATGGGTCTTGTGTTGTTAATCCCATAATAGACGGACTCATACCCAGACCCTCACGGTATGAAATCCGGCAATTACAGCGACGAGCTACAAACAACCTAACAAGATCTCACTGTTTCAAAATACTAAATGGAATTTACTTACATTAACTTTCCTTGCCGTTTAAAAGTGAGTGATTTTACAGCGGAACGTATATGCTGATTTCAGTGTAATGCCAGACTTGGAGATTTTTTACTTAGTTGTGTCCTGTAAGCTTTACATAATTTATAAATAATTATTTCCCTGCAGGTAATGAGGTCTGTAGTTGGCCAGTTTTCCAAAGCTTCAAAGGGAGACATCTCTGATCAGGACATCACACGAGCGAAGTGAGTCTCTCTGGAAACAAATACCAGCATCATTGAAACTTTCCACTCGGTGCTAAAAGCTTAGAGTGCAAAATGATCTGTCTGGTAGAATTGATGCTTTGAAGGACAAACGAACAAGCAAATTTACTGATAGTGGGAACAGTCCTTTTGTTTTATTTTTGGTCACGACTGGTCTGAAGTAGCCTTGTCGACTTCGTGCTTAGAAAAATCTGGAAGTGATAGTGTTTGAGGGGAGGGGAAGTTAATGAGGTAGCTTAGTGTGTAGTGGAGTTTTAGCAAACCAGCCAGATGTTCTGGTTTATTTGAGAAATTTGATGGCTTCTCTGAGGTTTTAGTGTAGTTTCCCTAGACATGTAAGCTACCTATAAGAAATATTATCTTTAAGTTGGAAGCAAGTTTTTTTTTTTTCAAGAGAATCCATTCACTTCATGTCCCCCGCGGGATACCAACCACGTAAAAGTCTACGGACGTAACAAGCACTTGCATGGAAGGGGCGAGAAGCATCCCATCCCTCACCGCACCCCCAGGAAGTTTTTGTCGCACCGATTGTTCAAATTTTGGCCTCCCCCCCCCCCCCGGCGTCAGAACTCGTATCCTGTTTTTGGTGGATCGAATCGGTAAAAAGGATTGTGAGCATTCCAATAAGAAGGCAGATAAACAATTATAAACAATCCCGTTCCTCTCGTCTTCGTTCCTTACTGCGCAAGCTTGACGAAATTGTCCTTTCAAAATTGCAAGCTTCGGTTTTGCTGGTGGTGGTAAGCCTTCTTCTTTGGAATGAAAGACTTAGGCTGATTGTTAATCCTTACTTCAGGAACCAGATGCAAGCGCATCTACTCATGAAACAGTGAAAGTCAAGATTACAGCTATTTGAGGACATTGGCTTTACAGGTGAGGTTTCTACCTCTCGGAATGGCAATCGTGTCTTTGAGATGGCGCGTACACAACCTAGCTTTGGAAAACGTACTGTTGTAAGAAAATGATTAAAAACTAAATAGATTCAAAATAAATAAGATTTAAATAGGTCCCACTGTCGTGTGGATAATACGTTGGCATTGGCTGCATGTATACTATAAGGCCGAGAGTATTTTTTCTAACTTTATGGATTTTAAGTCCTACGTACGAAGTCTCCAAATTCCAACATATTTGAACAAGGATCATGCGAATTTCCTTTTAAAGATGAGTTTTTGGTAGTGTTCGGAGCTCAGTTGGTATCTCATCCCACAGTTTTTTTTAAACGATTTCGTTCAATTTCAAGTTTTGATCTTTTAACGAGAGTATGGAAGGGAACAAAATGCCTTATGTTTGACAGTAATCCAATGGTTTTGCTAAGTTTCAGTGTTAAAGAATCAATGTAGTTTTTCTATGATAGTTTGTAATCGATTAGGACACGGAGGTATTTCACATAATTTGTACATTCCAGGTAAGTTAATGTATTTGTTCGGCAGTCGTTGATGTATATTGTAGAAAGAGAAAAAAAAAAATAACACGAAACGTCACTCTCAGATTTAGCTAACGGACCAAGCGGGGGTTCACTGTTTGATTTCTCTCATTAGATATCAACCAAGGGAAGTTACACGTCACCTCTAGAAGCTGCCACGGCCGTTGATTCTATTTCCAAGACCGATATCTTGACGGTAAGAAGTACCTCATTTTAAATGGGATAATCCGCGTGTAAGAAGTTGTTACTATGTGCTCCAAAAATCCTCAAGAAATTTATTATGGTTAGCCCTCTCTGATAAAATTCATTTGATATCTTCGTCGTAGCTTTATAGAAGCATTTTGTTTATGATTAAAGCCTCAAGGTAATGACTTTAGCACGGAATTGACCTAAAACAGAAAAATTCTTGTGACACTGCTCTTTTGACTATCCCTGTTCGGTTTTGTTTTAAGAACTATCTTTTTGATGTTTTTCTGCATTATGAAACTTTACTTTTTGCGTTTCTAGCAGGGACAAAATGACCTCAATTTTCAATGTCGCCCCCTGTTTTCGGCTCTTGTAGACTATTCCCGCTACAACATAGCAATGAACCAATATCAGCTTCGTATGCATCAGCTCGCGTTCTGTCCCTGTAGCATGCGTCCTCTGCGTACATACGAAGGTGTCTGTTCCCGCAATACAGCTGTTTCGAGAAAGGTTGTCTTACAAAAGGGTAAAAGTGAACGCCACAATGTCGAAAGTTATTATGGGTAATATGGTCTTGCACTTGACTGATTGAAATCCAAGGTATTTCGGCGTTAGAAGGAAGTAGCACAAACACGTGTATTCATGCATTCTCTTTCCTTCAAGCTAAACACCGTGAACCTCAACCAAGTAACGCCAAACTATCACTACCCATAATACCAGTCGGCATTGTCGCGTGCGCTTTTGTGCTCTTGTGGGACAACCTTTGTCGTCTTTGTCGAAACGACTGTATATCCGCGCATGTCACAGTGTTCGCCGTCCTTTATGGTGCTTTGATGCAGTGATCCACCAGTCTATGCACGATCACATCCCACCTACCCTACCCACAATGACATTAAAGATCTTCTTATCGTTAATCGTCGATGTCTTTATTGCAGGTCGCCAAGCGTGTGTTCTCTGCAAGCCTTCACTGTCAGCCGCAGGCGATGTGTCTATGATGCCGGGTTTGGACGAACTCTTCTGACCTTGTTTCTATTACATCGTTCAGTGATTGTTCCGCAATGTGTTTGCATTGTTAATTAATTGATGATGCTGGGTCATTTGATAAGACATACATTATTTTTAACGATGACTGATTGTTCATGGCGCCAATGGCTCGTTGTAAAGAAATGAATATTCGTCAATAAACGCGTCGCCTTGCTCTTGGCGCCCTAAGCTATGATGACATGGAGAATTTGCTCTTTGCTTAGCTTGCTTGAAGCAGTTTACGCTTTGCGTTCACAAGTCTCATACGAACAATTTGTTGCCACTTGGACAATACGCTCAATTTTACTGAATGGCGTCTAAATTCGTTAATACAGAGGCCACCCAGAATAACTATAAGAGCTCAAGTGTTTTAGTTGGAGGTTTCCTGTTAACAGTTGGTGGTCGAAAATAGGGAGGAGTGAAGACCGGAACAAACAACTACTAAATTAGAGGAGTTTATATCTAAAACCATTGCTTTAAACGACAGTTCAGAAGGCAATTTCTTTATACCAATTCCGGCATTAGGGGCTGATACAAGGAGGTAAAAAAGCAAACCTAGATGTATAACTGTATCCCGCGGTCTTTGATGTTTTTTTTAATGATCCAAAGCTATTACATTTTAACTAGTTCCATATGCAAGCAGCTGCGCCCTCATACCATAAATTAAATTTAACATGTTTTTTCTCAGACATTGTTGTAAGCCGCGGTATCAACTTGCGCCTATCACACCCTTCCTGATCACGCTATCATCACTATGATCATATTGGGCTGATGTCCTTAGTTATGAGCTTCAGCATGACAGATTTTGTTCTCTTCTGCTGGTGAAATCTCCACAATCATAAAGAACGAGTCAGAAGTATGAAGGAAAGAGGAATTTTGTGTCAGCACTGTCCATGGACGAAGGTCTCCAGTTGTTTCGAGGGTGTTTTGTTAAAGGGGCTCAGTCACGTTTGAAAAGCTTAGCAAAACTTTTCAAATTCGTTGTTTGCAATCCGCGTCAATCTTCTCAATCCTTAACCATCCTTAACCATCCTTGTTCCTTTATGGTTTATTATCGTCTCTTTGATGTTTTTCTATCTTTACAGAGTGTTATTTTTAGGTTTCCTTCAATTTAACGGTTATTTTTTTCGATGTTCAAAATAACTCAAGATGCCGTGACTGAGCCCCTTTAATCAAACCTAAACAGACAGAATGTTGTCTACTTAGGAACATAAACGTGTCCATCCTCACCCCATGGGGCGTAATCAATTTCTGTGGGTGGTGCTTCTAACTAATCTAATAAAGGCGTTATGTGTTGCAACCATCATTTTCTCTTGATTGTAACACAATAATTATCCTCATGCTCAAAATGGAATAATGAAGTTTGGATTTAGTTTTATAGGTATGTTGTAATCTAGGACTTCTCGAGGAATCTTGGAAAAATTTCGTCGCAAAATAGCAATTTAAAAGACACCAACAACACCTCAACATTCTCAATATCAAAGATACCGAAGGTCACGAGGAAATGTTAATGTGATGAAAACAAGAAACAACCATTTGCAAAAAGGCGTAACAGATTCCTATTGCTTTTTTTCCGATATCAAGAGATTATACTTGATAATCACTTCTCGGTATTTATTGTCTGGTATGTTCTAAATTTGGAACCTGGTGCAAAATGGGGATCAAATTTGATTACCCCAAAGAGCCCACCATAAAGTTATCGTCTCGGATTTAACTACTTAGCCAGGACGAGTTCCTCAGGTCCGACACAATCAGATTGAGTCCATTGTTCTTCCGTTTAGCTCACTCGTGCCCTTGGCAAGCTACTATCCGATTTTTATTTTGTTTAAACTGGATGTTCCCGTGCATGATGGTTTAGTCCTGAAAGTAACAATATTAGATTATCTCGAGATTTCTATCGCGTGCGCCCTCGTCTACTATCACGCAAAGAAATGACCAGAAATCGAGAGCGAATATTCCAAATGTCGTAGAATAAATCTACTGGTCGCGCAAACTGACTTTATCTAAATCCTCTTCAGACACTTCGAAAACTCAAAGAAGCGGCCATCATATTTTCAACAACTGCACACTGCTACGCTACTCATCATCTATCACGGAATAGATAGTAGGTTGCGTAGCCAATCAGAGAACGCCATTCGTGATTGCAATTTAGATAGATCCCGGCTATGGCCTTCCTTGGAATTTTCTCATCCATTATTTGTCAAACGAAACCAGACATTATCTTATTACATATACTAATATTTCATCTGCGTTTCTAGAATTTGGACGATTACACGGCAAGGTTAACGTGGCGCGCACTGTAGTATTTTCCCGGGAATCTGATGCCGAATTATCGCGGTCAAAAGGAGGCGATTTAATTTAAGCGCGACCGGGTTCTAATCCGTTATGGGGCTGGGATCGAAGCACTACGCAACTAAACCAAAAAGCCGAGAATGCTGACGTTGATTTTATCCATTTAACGCATCAAACTGTAAAAGGCTTAAATTACCGCATTTTGAATTATTTTTTTAAAAGGAACATTTCTTCATTGTCTCAGGCACCTCTTCGAAAAAATTCTAAATATACTGAAAAATCGTTTGGCTTTAGCATTTAATCAGTGATATCGCGTATCTTGTGATTTTGCTACCTTCCTAATAATGTTACATAATCGGGATTTGAATATTTTTGTTTATCCCTTCATCAGATTAGCCTTTCTCCGTGGCTGACAGTTGCTTTTGCCATTAAACAGTTGTTCGGTGATGGGTCCTTGAGGCACCGAGCTTTTGAATGATTACTCGATAATTTCAAAACCAAGAACTTCCAGCAGTGACTTCTGAGTTTGAAAATGAGATGATAAAAATGGCAGACAGAAATACATTGCCATAAATATGAAAAGGTTTGGCTTGGGATCCCCAATTGGATTACACTTCTTTCCACTGTCACCTTAGTATTTTACGTCCGTCAACTTACATAGAGCAGATTTATGATACAGAGGTTGCCTCACGCCCGCTGACAGACGTAAACTAACCCGACAGTGGCTAGTGCAAGGGCGTAGGCCATATTTATCTTATGAAGAAATTTGAAAACAGTTTGTCTGTTTATCTTGCAGTCACTATAACACCCAGGACCTCTAAACAACTGCAAACATTGGATGGTGTTTGGTAAAATCTCCTCTTTCGGATTTCTGACTCTTGATTCTGTCGAGTGACGGAAAGAACTTATAACTGGTCTTAAATTGGAACTGGAATTCGCAATACAGTAATGGATTAAAACTGGAGAAAATAGAAAACAGATTCATTTGTAAACCAAAGAACTCAAGTCTGAATGGTGAAAACTAAACAAAATGGACAACAGATTGCAGTGAGTAAAAACGGTTTGCATGAAAACATTGTCCGTGATTCGTATAGAAGTCATCTATTCTATTCCCGACCTTTTGTTCAAAGAGGATTGCGAAACATTGCTAAAAATACCTTGACCTCATTCTTTTGTTTTAGGCTGAGTTGTAATCTCTTTAGGTAAATATTCGGTGTTTCTTTTCAAGTTGAAATCTGGGTTCCGGTTGGGCGGTGTGAGGTCATCGCCCCCTACTTGCTGCAGAGTTGTCTTGAGTGTCTGTGAAAAGACCTAAAAAGGCAAACGTTTGTTTTAACAGCTTTTGACTGTATGACGGCATGCCTAAGATTTCAGGCCTGCCGTGATTTAGTATTTTAAAACATGAAAGAGTAATCCAAGATTAACATCGAGGAACTCGAATATCATCCCAAGTTTGAAAAGCATGCCAAAATAACTCCGGCTGTAGGGTTTTAGCACGAACTGGCCACGTGTTCTCGTGCAGATCAGTGGTGGATCTGGGGGAAGAATTCCCACCCCCCCCTCCCTTATTTTGGGTGAAATAAGAAGAATGACTGAAGGAGGAAAAGCCGGCTGGGCAAGTAAAATAGAACCGGGCCCCCTCCTTGGCTGAAAGTCTGGATCCGCCACTGCAGATGACCAGTGCAGTGACTCTGGACGTCCACGTGGCAGCATATGTTGCAAGCGTTGTGTAGGAGGTACATTGATTTGCAGCATTCCCGTCCTACTTACCTTAGAATCGACACTTGTAATGCAGCCCAGGTTTTATGTAAAATGTTCCGCAGAAAGCGTAATTTAAGCCCTCCGAATGGCGCAGAGCCGGTTTGTTCAAAGTCCAATTAACGTCTAATCCTGGCTTGGCGTTAAACGATACAAGATAAACGACAAACTGACATCCACAGCAAAAAAAAGGAGACAAACAGAAACTAAAAGCAAAAAATTAGCCGTGTCCCGGTTGCAATTGCCACCAAGAATATGTTCACCGGAGAATTTCTATTTTGAATTTTAGTCAAAACTTGTCGGTCTAAAGCGGGTTATTTAATTTAGTAGCGAAACTCATCACCTGTAGCAAAAATACCGTGGTATCAAACAGAATAGACTAACGTGTTGAACAATTAAAGTCACTGTCAAAAGTATTTAATTCACTTGTGGGAACCTAAAAGTAACAAACAAAATTCTCATTCTTCAAAAATGTGCTTTCGGCCACATGTTCTTCGGTTATTTTTATGAGAATGGTTACTTGCATTGATTTGTCGTACACAGCTTACAAACCGTAACGAAAATCTCTGGAAAAGAATACAGGATGGAGGGAGAGGGCTTAACAGAGAGGGGGCTTATTAACTTTCCTTCCTGAAAAGGGGGGGGGGGGGGCTTAATTGAGAGGGGGGCCTTTATAGAGGATTTACGGTAAGCGAGTTAGGACGGAACACTTGTCTGCCTTAAGCTTTACTCCGATTAATAGCCCTTTTCACGGTTAGCTTTTCTCATTTGCATTACAATAAAATCTAGCATGTATGTGAGGCAATTTCGGGCTATTTTGTAGTTTTAGCCCGAAATTGCCTCGCATCCACGTTGGATTACATTGTAATGCAAATGAGAAAAACTAACCGTGAAAAGGGCTATTGACAACAAATTACACTGAACCAAGTCTTCTAAACTCCACGACATGCAGACATCACGATACGACGTCCTGTTGGAATTGGCTCACGCCTGAAGATTTTTCCAATTATTTTAAAACATTGCGTGAAGAACATTCCCACATACACTTTGTATTTTCGAGAATATGGTCATCGACTAACTTGGCGAAATGTTGGGCTTGCACGTGACCTTAATGCACTTAACTGATTGGAGGATCAGACTCGCTGTTAAGCAGTAGATGGAGTAACTTATCTGTTCGACGAAGCAGTTCCGCTCACCTCTGTTAGTGGTCTTCCGGTTTAAAGTTTGTTTCTAATGAATCAAAATTACACGTAGTGTTCACGAAATCGACGCTTGGAATCTTCTGCTTCAAAGCAGTTGTATGCTCACAAAATTCAATCTTCGGCGACTGTGGTTAGAATGTGTTATCACTGATTCCCGTCTCTTACACAAACAAGGCGTGGGAGTATAGGTGGAATGGGTTACCGAGAGCTTTTAAACTATCCACCCCTTTGGACACATTTGGCAGCATTTCTATATTTTTAGCATGTGAAAGAAAAACCGGATGGTACGTTATGTGTGTTTAAAACTCTTAGAGATTGAAATAGATTACATCATCGTAACAGATAATTAATCTGGCTTATCTTCTGATTTGACGAGCGTTTTGCAAAACTAATTGCAACATTCTAGAAGTCGGCATCGCAAATAGAATTTCAACTTGAAAACGCCAGAGGCAAATTAGAGAAATGTCTGTTATAACTTTACTGAGATATCTGTAAAGGTCGCTTGGTGCTTGAAGGGGGTTATCTCCCTGCTAATAACAAATAGTTTGTAGCTTTGTACCATAAACGTCATTTTATTTGAGAGATTACTTTAAAATGCTGGCCCGTATCGATATCGTATGCATTAGAGTAGACGGAGAACAATAGAATCTTCGTGTGTGTAATCTGTTCTTTTTGAGTTGCCATTACACAGTGTTGATTGTTGACCTTTGAAAAGGGCTAAATTAATAACTTATTTGTATGCCAAACAAAATACTCGTAAGAGCGTGGGAAAAATTGCCGAGTCAAACGACCATGACGCAGTTGATTCGTCTGTCTTTTATTTACAACTTGTGTCAAGGATAATACAACACAATGTGTATAAATGTAAGAAAAATAACAGGAAAAGGATGTATATACATGTGCTTTTCCTTCGCGTAATAACTCTTTCGTACCCTTCACAGATTTACAACTAAGTTCTCCTTAGTTTATTGTAATATAATCAAGCAGAAAAACTAGGAGAATAAATTCCCTGATCTGAAGATAAAATTGAAGGCTGAATTACTTTTTATTGGGGCTGGGAAATTGGTAGCTCGGAAAGATATACATTGCTACCTTTAACTATACATTGCCACCTTAAAGACGAAAATAGTTATTTACAGGCAAACAGGTCAGTGACGATTCACTAGAAAATAGTATTCTTTGTAATCCTGCAGTCTTTGATATTGCCTCGATTGTACCGCCCGTTATTATTTTTAACTACGTCATTGTAATAACGTAAAGATTAATGTTGTTTCCGTTTTCTGAATATGACGGTTACGTATTACGGCAATATACCGAGGAAAGTCAAAGGAAAATTGTGAGCCGCTTGAGCACAATTAAAAGGTCAGCTTTTTGATTGCTCTGTCTCTAGTTTTGATTCGAGTACCTTTGTATACTATGGACTATGAACTAAAGTTTGTGTCTCTTGTAAGAGATCCCGGCTTGCTCGACCGGAAGGCCTCCCTCCTCGTTAGAACTTCCTTGATCCTCCTCTACTTCGTTCTTCCTGACTTGTTTTAAGTAATGCTTGATCTTTTTCTTGGCTTTGCGAAGATCGGCTTCGATAAGGTAGTATTCGTAGCGACAGCATTTCTCGTAGAAAACTTTGAAAGGTTTACACTTTGGAAGCAGACGTTGGTTGATTGGGTGGCTACGACGAGTCCACACAGCTGTTTTCATTTGGTGAAAGTGCTTATCGGGAGAAATATGGTCCACATTGGACGTATAGCCGCACGATTCTCCTATTTTGGCCACTTCTCGCCCTAGATTGCAGCATTTGTCCCTTCGGGTGAGTTTTACCTTGGGGGGCTTCTCGCTTTTTGTTTCCAATGTCGAACTCTCCGCGAGGCGAGCTTTGCCGGGCTTCGAACCAAATTCTGAAAACGGTACAAAACGGCTTATTAGTTGAAGAAATCTAGAAAGAAGGAAAAGTGTATTGCGTATGAAAATTACCAACCTTTCTCACTCCTGTTTACGACGACTGCCCCGTTTATCAGAACGTTAAAGACCACCAAAAATAGAACACAGTGAACTGAGAATTGCTTCATTTTTACGGTAGTATGGCTGGCGTAGTAGAAACTGCGTGAGTGTCCCGTGGTAAGAGGTTTTGTTTTGAAACTGCACCCGGTAAAACCAGTTCAATATGTTGACGTTATTGTTATGGTATTAGTCACTGTGCAAAAGCAAACTAAGCGCTAAATGCCATCACTTGTCATTCACCAACGACAGTTAACGTGATTGACAGTTGTAGACACAATGGCAAGCGAGGACAATTGAGCGCACAATAGGCTTGTTTTGCTTCTAATTGGGTTACGTCACCCTGGGGCGTCAGGAGTCTTTTTGTTTTTGCTTTCGAAAACG
>JAHPZR010016729.1:20000-23998 GCA_019787425.1 Platygyra sinensis | reverse complement strand
GTGGAATGGGTTACCGAGAGCTTTTAAACTATCCACCCCTTTGGACACATTTGGCAGCATTTCTATATTTTTAGCATGTGAAAGAAAAACCGGATGGTACGTTATGTGTGTTTAAAACTCTTAGAGATTGAAATAGATTACATCATCGTAACAGATAATTAATCTGGCTTATCTTCTGATTTGACGAGCGTTTTGCAAAACTAATTGCAACATTCTAGAAGTCGGCATCGCAAATAGAATTTCAACTTGAAAACGCCAGAGGCAAATTAGAGAAATGTCTGTTATAACTTTACTGAGATATCTGTAAAGGTCGCTTGGTGCTTGAAGGGGGTTATCTCCCTGCTAATAACAAATAGTTTGTAGCTTTGTACCATAAACGTCATTTTATTTGAGAGATTACTTTAAAATGCTGGCCCGTATCGATATCGTATGCATTAGAGTAGACGGAGAACAATAGAATCTTCGTGTGTGTAATCTGTTCTTTTTGAGTTGCCATTACACAGTGTTGATTGTTGACCTTTGAAAAGGGCTAAATTAATAACTTATTTGTATGCCAAACAAAATACTCGCAAGAGCGTGGGAAAAATTGCCGAGTCAAACGACCATGACGCAGTTGATTCGTCTGTCTTTTATTTACAACTTGTGTCAAGGATAATACAACACAATGTGTATAAATGTAAGAAAAATAACAGGAAAAGGATGTATATACATGTGCTTTTCCTTCGCGTAATAACTCTTTCGTACCCTTCACAGATTTACAACTAAGTTCTCCTTAGTTTATTGTAATATAATCAAGCAGAAAAACTAGGAGAATAAATTCCCTGATCTGAAGATAAAATTGAAGGCTGAATTACTTTTTATTGGGGCTGGGAAATTGGTAGCTCGGAAAGATATACATTGCTACCTTTAACTATACATTGCCACCTTAAAGACGAAAATAGTTATTTACAGGCAAACAGGTCAGTGACGATTCACTAGAAAATAGTATTCTTTGTAATCCTGCAGTCTTTGATATTGCCTCGATTGTACCGCCCGTTATTATTTTTAACTACGTCATTGTAATAACGTAAAGATTAATGTTGTTTCCGTTTTCTGAATATGACGGTTACGTATTACGGCAATATACCGAGGAAAGTCAAAGGAAAATTGTGAGCCGCTTGAGCACAATTAAAAGGTCAGCTTTTTGATTGCTCTGTCTCTAGTTTTGATTCGAGTACCTTTGTATACTATGGACTATGAACTAAAGTTTGTGTCTCTTGTAAGAGATCCCGGCTTGCTCGACCGGAAGGCCTCCCTCCTCGTTAGAACTTCCTTGATCCTCCTCTACTTCGTTCTTCCTGACTTGTTTTAAGTAATGCTTGATCTTTTTCTTGGCTTTGCGAAGATCGGCTTCGATAAGGTAGTATTCGTAGCGACAGCATTTCTCGTAGAAAACTTTGAAAGGTTTACACTTTGGAAGCAGACGTTGGTTGATTGGGTGGCTACGACGAGTCCACACAGCTGTTTTCATTTGGTGAAAGTGCTTATCGGGAGAAATATGGTCCACATTGGACGTATAGCCGCACGATTCTCCTATTTTGGCCACTTCTCGCCCTAGATTGCAGCATTTGTCCCTTCGGGTGAGTTTTACCTTGGGGGGCTTCTCGCTTTTTGTTTCCAATGTCGAACTCTCCGCGAGGCGAGCTTTGCCGGGCTTCGAACCAAATTCTGAAAACGGTACAAAACAGCTTATTAGTTGAAGAAATCTAGAAAGAAGGAAAAGTGTATTGCGTATGAAAATTACCAACCTTTCTCACTCCTGTTTACGACGACTGCCCCGTTTATCAGAACGTTAAAGACCACCAAAAATAGAACACAGTGAACTGAGAATTGCTTCATTTTTACGGTAGTATGGCTGGCGTAGTAGAAACTGCGTGAGTGTCCCGTGGTAAGAGGTTTTGTTTTGAAACTGCACCCGGTAAAACCAGTTCAATATGTTGACGTTATTGTTATGGTATTAGTCACTGTGCAAAAGCAAACTAAGCGCTAAATGCCATCACTTGTCATTCACCAACGACAGTTAACGTGATTGACAGTTGTAGACACAATGGCAAGCGAGGACAATTGAGCGCACAATAGGCTTGTTTTGCTTCTAATTGGGTTACGTCACCCTGGGGCGTCAGGAGTCTTTTTGTTTTTGCTTTCGAAAACGAAAGAGCGGCTAGAAACTGAAACCTTATCACACCCTGGATTCTAGAAGTTGCCAGAATAGTTCTCTCTCAGATTCGACCCACACAAGGGCTGTTGTGTTTTTGTCTTGTAGCCACTCATTAACACCTTGTTCTAGAAATCCGTGGGAATGTTTACTTTATGTGATATGGACTAATTAACGAGAGCTTCCAAAAGGGGGCTTTGGTTTGCCTGTTTTTTGGAGAATAAAAATTATACCGTGAAATCCCGGAAAGATCTAAAAATGTCATTTCTTGTGTTTAGCCCGTTTGAGAGTCTAAGCCCACACAAAGTAATTTGCGGGAGGTCGCGATTTTTGGGTGTGTTTCATGGCTAAAATCGAGAGTAAAATATGTAAAATGACCAGGCGCCGATATGTCTACAAAACGGGACATTTATATTGCAGTGTTAGCACAAAGTTTAAAAGGAAATTGTGTCATTGTCACGTACCGTTGAACACGGAGGCACATGCGCATTTAGCTTCACTGACTTTGGTTGTTGAAGATAAAGATCTTGTATTTCCGTTGTAACCTCTTCCATCGTGTATACTTCATAATAAATCACTATTGTTCGTTGTTTCACAACTCGAGTACTTGAAAGATTTAGGACTTCCGGAACTGAAGTATTTAAATATTCTAGCCAAAAGTTCCATTAGAATACAGTTTTTTTTTATAAACCTGAGAGGAATCTAGGGGTTTGTTGGAATAATCTGGGGAAATTAAACTGATCAGCTTAGATTACTCTTCGAGAGCGTGGTAGCCACTGGTAGGTCAATTCGCTTAACACGACCTACGTATAGTTGACAAGCCTGGTGGAAGAGATGTCGATAGTACTTGAGAGCCTTGATCTTGGATTGAAGCCATAATTAAGTGGGTATGTTAAAGTACATAGTTCAAAATCAATATCTCCACAATCATATGGCATGTCGCCATTATTGTGTGTTAATTGAATACCATTGTTATCTTTCTGTTTTCGTTCATGATGAAAGGGAAAAGCGATTCTGTTTCTCGACTCTAGGCCCACTTAGTTGTTTTTTTTTTTACTTTGGCAAAAGGTCCAACAGGATCCTGCGTGTAGTGTTTGTCACGTTCCCAAATCGTAAGGTAGATTAGCTTTACAGAAGAAGATAAACAAAGTGGAGCGATCACACCTTGTGGAATTTTATCCCTGGAGGTCACAATAGATTATTACTACCGATACAATTGTTTCCAGACAGTTCTCAAACAGCTCCACTGCCTGCAGATTTGTTTGCCACCTGCCTTTATACGCAAGTTGGAAACTTCAGCATGATCCTTTCAGGCCCGGCATGGTTACATGCCTGTGCACTGCTGTGCGTGGAACAAATTTGAATCGACTCAGTTTTTAATGTATTCTGTGTTTACAGATTGAATGAGATTGTTTACCGTGTTTGCCGTGGCAAACAAGCCCCTTGATAACAGGTATTTAGAAGGAGAAATAAAGCAGGCGAACGAACGGATCACGTACTCATTACGAAAGAATTCAGTCTATTTTGAATGGCTGTTATTTGGGGTGCGGCCCTTTGGCTTTCTAGATGACTTTGCCCAAAGATTCCTTTCTAATTATTCAGATCAGGCTTTGACCATGAAATAAGTCGCTTGACAGGTCAAGAGTTGATCAACGACGCCTTCCATTGAAGGTTTTGAGAAATGACGTTTTGTAATGGGCATGTTGTTTTGCATGAGTGCCCGTGAATGAAAATGTTTTGAAACCTCGGGAGCCACCCCCTGATCCGCCTACAAGTTCTACGTGATCATATGACAGGAGACCGG
>JAHPZR010016729.1:0-10000 GCA_019787425.1 Platygyra sinensis | reverse complement strand
ACACAAATTGAATATTTTTGAAAGGAAGATTGTTGAAAATTCTTGATGGAAAAGAACTCAGTCAACATTTGATTAGAATAAATTACCTAAAAAAGTTTTATAGCTGGTGTTATTTTTTATTTAAGCTTATCGTATTTAAGCTTATTGCTGAGTTATGTTCGTACCTTACCATTTTTCCTGGAATAATTTATTGTTAGTGATGGTCTGTTTTATTCTAAAAGGTAAAGTTTAATTTTTTTGAATCGGTAAAAACACAGCAAACCTTAGTTCTTTAGCGAAGGCTTCAGATGGACTTATGTCTCCTGGTAACACGGTAATTAAAGAAGAAGAGGTGTTACTCGCAGGAAACCGCGTGAAAGTCGGTTTAATTCATAAGAACTTTGTAACACATAAGTTTGTACAGATGAAACCTGTGTGTATGGGTTCCTGTAATTAAAGCTATAGGCCCTTTGCAGGATCCAGTCACATGGTACGGAAAAAATTACGAACACTCGTGAAAGTTTGGGAGAACTCGAGAAAGCTGTGGAAACTCTCGCCTGCGGCTCGTGTTCCCACAGCATTTCTCGTTCTCCCAAACTTCCACTCGTGTTTGAATAACTTGATAGAAACAAGGTACATGTTTTCTATTTCTTAAATACAGGCAATGTTTTGTACTAGCAGAGCTGCGTATAATTTCAGGGGAGATCATCGCGCGCGCAGTAAAAAAAATGGCGGCTTTTCCCTCAGTTACGGCTGGACCTCGCTATAGAGATAAATCGTCATTTTCTCGAAAACGAGTACAGTGACCTATTTTTTTTTCTTTTGTTTTGAATTGAGTAATAAATTTCTCTATTTAAAATAAATATGGACCAATTCTCAGTGTAGAAAAAGAAACAATCGTCGGAAACGTGAATTTAGTAAGCAATCGTGACAAAAATCATGACAGGGTTCATATGGCAGGGTTCGTATTCTTTTGAGCTCTTCAAATTCTATTAATTCCCATGACTTTTTCCATGACCTTTTCAAGTTTTCCAAGGCCTTAGGATTAGCTGTCACTTTCAAAAATTCAAACCCTAAACTTGTTTTAGAGCGTTTTTTAACCTTAAACAGTTCAAGAGACACAAACTCTGGAGTTCACCAAAATGCGTGCCGTTTACGCTTCTTACAATTACTCCTCTCTATCTCACATTGTCTTTGCCTTGTGATCCCCAGCAAATAACCTATCAAACAGAACCTTAATTTTCCATGACTTTCAAGGACCAACAATTAAATTCCATGACTTTCCAGCACGGAAATGGATTCTTAAATTCCATGACTTTCCGGGTTTTCCACGACCTGTACGAACCCTGCATGGGGTATAAACAACGAGATGCTGTTGCTCCTAACGAACATGGGCATGGGATGGGGATCTCTCCTACTTAGATTTTGACATGTCAGTATTACCACTCTTTATCAGTTGATGCTACAATCATGGTATAAAAAAACTCCCAATCATTAGTGAACATGTTAGTATTATTTTCGTGACACAATAGGTTACCATAGCAACACTATGGCCTGCTAAAAACACTCTTGATTTTAGCTTTAAGCGCTTTTATTTCAAAAACGGTACGGTGAAATTTTTTTCTTATTATAGAATTTTGATAAGCAGGATGAGATGCAACTTTTGGCAAAGTTTTAAAAAAATTCTGTACATAGGGTTCCGAACCACCTTAAATTTTCGAAAATTTTACTTTACAGGAACTTGATCTTAATCTCCCTTTCTTTCCACTGCTACCATTGCTTCCATAATTGACCCGTGGATTGCACAAAGGAGGCTGCTGTGAACCAACACGGGGAAAAAAACTCTCGACAACTCTTCTTCAACATTGCTAGCTGGAGTCATTTCTTCTGTCATGGCTCTGTAAACACGGCGAAGCAAGGACGAGATGGCTTCCTCATTTGCTGCCATTTTTCAGTCGCCGTTTGAAAACACGATAATCGATCCAGCGGTCATGCTTTCCTTTATGTCCGAACTGCACGAATCTTATTGTATACTATACAAATCTTGATGTATACATGTATATAGGAATCTTGCTGTATATATACGAATCTTGATGTATATATACAAATCTTGATGTATATACACGAATCTTGATGTATATACGAATCTTGATGTATATATACGAATCTTGATGTATATACACGAATCTTGACGTATATACACGAATCTTGATGTATATATACGAATCTTGATGTATATATCACTGTCTTGTCATGTAAATTTATCATGTTGTTTTGTCCCTTTTTGAACAGCCAATTAACAGCCAATTAAGTCAAAGAAAGGGACAAAGTGGACACTAAACTAAAGAGATGATAGGTACTGTTGGAACAGGAAGGGTCAGGAAGAGCGCGCGGGTGTCATAGTCATATCACGAAACCTTGAAATGGTAGTTGGTAGGTAAGTTGCATTTCAAGGAGAAGAAGAGGCAGCTGGCCTTGATACTGAAGCGATGTGCTTAGAGTTACGAGTACTAAGTAGTCCGAACCCAGAGCGCTTTTCCTGTATGCCTGCTTTGCTGCTGCCGCCCAGGCTCTTTTCCAGCTCCACTGATTGAATGGTCTGGGGCCTCATCAAGTGGGATGGAATATAATAAGCCTGCTATATTGCCGTCCAGTCTTCGAGCGTGTACTGGCAAATTGCAAGAGCTCCTCTCCAATATCCATACAACTAGAGACACAATCAAGCCCTTGGATATGGATAAAAGAATTCTCTAGTGAATATCACGTGGTCTGTAATGGAAAACAAACTAACCAAGCTAAACAGGTCTATTGCTCACGTGACCACATATTCAAGTAAGTACTTGGTGTAGGCACTACTTACCATATTTGGTAACTACCAGGACCATTACGTGAGTGCCAATTTTGCTAGCGGTTAGTTTCACTGCAGTTTGCTTGCGGTAAGCTTTCATTTTTGAGTTATTCTTTTGTAAAAAAATACCTCTTAGTCTAGTCGGCGCGTCGGGTATGTTATGGACGGGTGGTTCAGTGAGTGGATCAGTGGTTCACTGGATCAGTGAGAGATGTATGTATGTCACACCAATCAGATTGGATATACTATTTTAAAACAAAAAAGAAGTTAACATGTTTGGACAGCTTTTAGGTGTCTGCAGTAGAGGTTTGATATGGTTAATTCAAGGACATTTTATGATATTCGTTTCAGTCCGAGATCTTTTTGTTAAAGGTAAAAAAGTATGAAAACTGTTCAAAATGATATTCTTTGAAGACTGCGTGGCACCAAGTTAAACTACAAATTAATCAGTAAATCAGGTTTAAACGAGTCAGAGAGCTTATTTCTCTTTCTTGCTATTTTTGAGTTATTTTTTTGTGAAAAAAAAAATTCTTCTTAGTCGGCGCATCGGGTATGTTATGGACGGGTCAATGTGATGGTGCAATAAGAGGCTTAAACAGTTCGTGTCTAGTCGTTGTTGTCAGTTGTTGTGCTACAGATTGATCAGTTGATTGCCTGGCTATAGTCATCGGTGAATCAACAAGGACTGCTTGCCGATAAGAAACGTCAGGGTAAATGTTCGGGTGATTATTAACCATGACGTCATCATAGAGATAAACGATGATGCAATAATATAGTTTGTGTTGATCAAGTGATATGGTGTCTACAGTAATAAATGAATCATCTAGGGGGTCTCTGGAATGTGCAGTGCGTTGTGACTGTAGTGCAAGGAAAACAGCTAATTTTTAAAAGCGCGGTTATAAGATCTACGATCTTTCTTGTCGTCTCTAACGCATACCTTACTTACAACAGTTTTGACCTACACGTACTATATTGTTTTCTATTATTCCATCCACAAAAATAATATAGGTATTAAATCATCATCTGTCAATACTCCATGTTTCATTTTGGAAGCACACAATACACAAACATGGCTTACCCCTCTACAAGAAAAAAAAAATTCAAAGCCCTTTCTGCGCAACAACTCAAAAACCTACAGAAAAACAGTCACCCATTCTCCCCCCTCCCTTCCACCAGCCCATTTATTCCGACGAAAAACTCCTACACGCTAAGCGTGCCTATATTTTATCCATACCCTCTTGCGACAACTTAAAATGACAACTTATCTTAGCGATATAAGATCGTATGTACATCTGATTCTCAGTTTCTTTCTTGCTGTACATTGTAGCCAAAACACTTGTCAGATTAACTGAATTATCACTGTAAAGAGTCGTTTAAATGCTCCCATTTTCATAACCTTTTAATTAAAAAAATAACTCTTGCACGCCTTGCGTAGCCTGCGTGGTAGGCGTCCGAAGGGGAGGGAAAGGGGAAAGACGAGCCAGTGAAGCGCGAAAAGATCGGACGCGGGAGGATCGCGCGCGCGGCCTTCTCCCTCCTGCCCTCATTTTGACTTTCTCCCTCCCTTTCTATGGCCTGCCACGCAGGCTACGCCTTGCGTGCCTATGTTTATGTTAGGGTAACTCTACATAAATTTATAGTACTGTACTGTAGTTTAAATTTGAGTATAGCTACCCGGACCATTACGTGAGTGCCTGCACCAAGAAGTCGATTCGGCTGTGGCTTGGGTCCAACTCGACGCGGCTCAGTGCGACGTCTCAGTTGGACCTAATCGTATTCAGACAGGTAATTTTTGCGACTTGATTTCACAATTTCCTCCACGGGGTGAGAAACGTGCCTTAAATAACCGATGTGGTGTGCGGCTTTTGCAGGCCAAACCAGCCTCAGTTTCTGCCTCCTCCACAGGCTTTTCTAATAGTTTTTTCGCAAAGAGCGATTGGGAGACTGGGAGAGAACAACAGGGCGCGAGCGAGTGCTGGTAGCTAGTGAGGAGTAAGCTGGTAGCAAATGAGGAATTCGTTCACTAGTTAATCATTATACGTTATATTTTGGCGCGGGCGACTCGGGACGAGGCATCCTCAGTTTGAAATGTGCGCCTACTTGTGATTTATGAGCTTGGCTGCACATGAGCAACACGCTTCAAAACAACTAAGGGATCAGTTATCCGCTTTTCGTCCCATCGTCCTTTAACATAGGTATTTCTGGGCGGCATCAGGGTCTCCCGATCCTATTATAATAACGCATGCTAACAGTTCAGAATATCATTGATGTGTTAGGAATTTCATTGATAGAGTTTATTCCACTTTTAACCTATGCCGTCGGGAATCTGGTTCCGGAGTAGTCTAGGAAATATTTAAGTTGTTAAAATGATCAGTTTTTAAAGAATTCTCTAATCAGTTTAACGGCATAATGGTGTACTCCGTATTATGAACTTAATTTTAAAAAAAACACGCCGGCTCGCACAAAGTCCCTGCCCGCACAGCCACTGTCAATGTCTCAAATGAGTGAAATTCTCCACTTTCAAACCAAAAACATAGCAGAAGGTAGTCACTGAAAACTTAAAGTTTGCGCGCTGAATGTGCACTGGAAATTAATTAGATTATTAATATCCATCAACCTAGCGCTTAGTATTGTGGTTTGCAACCAAAAAAAAAAAAAATTGTGTAACGCCGCGGCGTTCTTACCATCTTTGGGCGCATCGTTCATCCACAACAATAACAACCAATGCAGGTGTTGATTTTGTTTTGTCCAATCAGAGTTACAAGAAAAGAAAAATACTCTTCAAGAGCACGAAGAACAGACGTTTCTGGGAACCTCGAACCCAATCAAGACACTAAGCTTCTAGTGCTACCGAAGAGCTGCTACTGGGGAGCGAAGATGACCATCCATATCAATTTCAAAGTATCTTAGAATTTTCATTTGAGAATGTCAATTGTCGATGATAAGGGGTTTAATTGGCAGAAATCTCCGTGCGATTCATAACCTGAAGTTGTTTAATACTGGCTTGTATTGGGTAGCACAAGAATAGGGCGGTAAAACTACGAAAAAGGAGGCGGTAATGTTTGTCGGTTTAAAACCAGTTCATAGTCTGTTTAACTTTGAATTTACACCTGGGAATGATATTGGTGTTAATGCGTTTTCGTCGGAGTTTTTTTTGTCTATGAGGTTTTCCGCTTTAAATAGGTCGGATAATCTGGCATTCCATGGTTCTAAGCTGTAGCCGGAAACCTCATACCGACTTTGAGCATGTGATGCGGAAGTTTTTAGAAGGACGTTTTAAGTCATTAAGGAAGTCAAATCGGTAAGGAGATATACGGAAATGGCTAGAACTTTTTAGTTTTAAAACATATCAAGTTTTCAAACTGGACTGATTTCTTTCAGCATTCAGTCTAACGCTCGACAAAGCTTAGCTGTTTTAATTTCCGAAGTTTGCCTTTTTATTTTCTTCCTTGATAGTCATACTCTTTTCCTGATCTAACGAATTTGAACTAGATTCAGGGTTAATGACAACTGGTCGTGAAACCCGTTGTAAAAATTGGAAACTTTCTCGTTTACCCAACCATTTGTACACTATTGCCACAGGCGAATTTTGTTAGAAGCTGTAGTCTGAGAAAAGGTTTATACGGATTTAGTTGTTCACTAGCGGACCCTCCAACACCGATGCAAGGCTGATACTACGCAGAAAGCTTAACGGGACAACGACATGATGGACTGGTTCAAACTAAACTGAGTCAAGGAATTGCAACTGTGGACAGCTATGTTTCCTTGTTGGGTCTCGTCAGCAAGGCGTAGCAAGTGATAAAGTAATTAATCAGTTGATCGACTGATCACCCACTAAATGCAGATGGTGATGACCTCAGATGAAACTCAAATCCGAATTTTTGCAGATTGGCCAATGTCACATGCAAAATGCGCGACAAAGTACAACAGGACGAAATCCAGAACATCATGTCGTTGCTGTGATAAAGAGACTGCGGACAGACGAAAACTCCCGGCCACACCATGGTAAAACTGAGCAATATATAGAATCTAAAAAGACCTAAATCGGCAGCATTTTCGTTTGCGGTCCTTTGCATCATTGTGTTTAGACTACATACACCCCCGGGGGACACTCCCTTTTATGGGCTATATAGGTATGTGCGTGCAGCCCCAAAGTGTATGGCTTTTTAGCCGTTTTGGTGACATATAGGGTATGGTTTTTCAACTCTACTCTTGAATTAGGAACGTTATTTAAGGAAGCTACTTTTCCATCATTATTGATAACAGCGTCGACAAACCCCTTCCTAAATTTTGTTTAGGGCAACTTTGTCAGCCACAACA
Source organism: Platygyra sinensis (assembly GCA_019787425.1). Taxonomy (NCBI): domain Eukaryota; kingdom Metazoa; phylum Cnidaria; class Anthozoa; order Scleractinia; family Merulinidae; genus Platygyra; species Platygyra sinensis. The sequence continues at coordinate 2,853 of JAHPZR010016729.1, read as the reverse complement.
GTCATAAATAGGGCATCGATTAATTGGTCAGGTCATAAATAGGGTATAGAAAAAACGCAGATTGCGGTCATATACATATCTGTCCTGATTTAGCAAAAGATAGCCTGGAAAAGTCAAATGCACTCCAGGCCATTTTCCCCCACCCTGCCCTCCCCCTGTAGGGACTGGAGGCCCCCCCACCTAACCCAAGGTAGTCCTCCCGTCGACGGTCAAAGCTAAGCTAACAGGAGGCAGCCGGCTTCTAAGGCCAGCTGCCAATAAGCAAAGTCAAGAACCAGTACTGACCCTTAAGGCAGAGCAAAAGTCGTTGTTGAAACAAGGCAAAACACTGAACAAACCCACCCCCCCTAGCGGGCCTGAAATTCAACACCTGAGCCTGTGCTCCCTAGGGTGGCTAGACCAAGGCCTGGGCTAACTGCCCCAATGGTGCATGACGCAGCCCCCCCTCAATTTTTTTCGATGCCACTGGCTTGAAGGTCGACTATCGTCGACCTTCAAGCCCGGATTCCGGAGTCCACGTTTTGTCAAATCAGGACAGATATAAGGTAAGGCTTTTGGAGAACGGGCTGCACACCCCCACCCAAATTTTCTGAAGCACCCCCAGTCGACGTCCTACACCTGACTCAACGGAAGCCAACTGTGATGTAAGAACTGCTAGCGCTGTTTTCCAGTTCGTGGTGGAATTTCCTCTTTTAGGCTACATGTGGCAAGTGAGTAGATCGTACTGTGCTCGTTAAGCGTGACATTTTATCTCAGTACGATTCCTGAACTGCCAGGTGGCCTTGTATGGAAAAAGACAATAATTGGTGGGCTACGTAATCTTTGAACAAAGACTTCGTGATGAGACGGGGGGCGGCCTCACTATACAGCACCACCTCCCACTTTCGCTGATGTTTGACTTTTTGTATCCTTATGGATCGTCACCGATAATTTCCTGTGATTATCGTCTCCACCAATTTACACTGGTAATAGGATTTATTCTCAATTATCTCTTATCCAGTTTGCACTTCTAATATTTTTGTCTGGAGTATGATCCATGTCGGGATACTTTTCACAGTTAAAGCTTATATTAAACAATATCGTTATTGACCTCGAGAAGTGACAACCTGGTTCGCTAGGCGGACACCATATATCTCAAAAGCGCACGTAGCCGATTGCAAAAAAACACCTGGGTACTCGCTTTTTCTCTACCTTTAAAACGTGGCTCTTGACAGAACGATGCCTTAGCAAGTTAGAAAGAACTGTGGCTTATAAGAATAAGACATTCTGAGAGTGTTTCCTAACGAATTGACCAACAGCCTTGGAGCCTCGTTCAGTGGCTGTTATGCATCATTTAAGTGTGCTTATTTCACAAAACGTCGTGTCAATATTTGGAAACAAGAGCAGCCAATCAGATGCGTACCCTAAGTACTCGTGCCAACCACTAAACTCTGCGTGCAGACATCAACTTCCTTCCTGCCCGAAAAAAATATTTCGCAAGGCCCAACTGAATAAAGAGGAGACAAATTGAAGGGCAGAATTGGAGCGAATTTTAATAAACTTCCGATCGTTAGCTTCAACACAGAAAGGTTCGACTTTCAAATACCTTCCAGTTAATAGCACTTATTCAGTTTTACGAGGTACTACAGTTTTCTCTTGGCCTTTATCCTGGCTTTCTTTAAAAAAGTATGACACAAGGTATCCTAGTGGTTCGATTTATCACAGGAAGCGCTTATTTGATTGTGAGTGTGTTGATGGTGCCCTGGAAAGAGAGAGCAGGAGCTCTTTATGTTTGGGGACGGGCGCTCATGCGCTTACTGTTTTCTCCAATTGTTCTGCAGTTATTCAATTTTCGCTGCCTTTGTATTAATGAACGGTGCAATATTGTCTTGAAAACAAATCGTTCTTAAAACTAAGCTTATCTCGGTTTTCTGAGCACTTATCAGTATTGGATGTTGGCAGATATATTGCGATATATGGAGCGCTCCACTCTTTTGAAAAGGGGGCGTGGGCGCTAAAAGGACTCTGTTCACTTAAAGGACTGCGACTGGAGACCATAAAACAAAGTCGATTCTCCTTGTATAAGTCATCTGGTCGCTCAATTCACAAGTTTTATCGGACGTTAACATGCACTCTCAAATATTTTATTGCATGCGAATTTTTTTTGCCTTGTTGATTGCCACAGTGATTGCTCTTAAGACACTCAGCACGGATTGCATGCAGTTATACGCGTCTAATGGCACTTAAGATCTCCTTGAAAGTAAAAGTGCAATACTCCCAGCACACAAATCCCCCCTTGCTCCCGTGATAGGTTATTCTTTACACTTCTGTTGAGCTCTTGAAGCTTGGTCCAAGGTCTCTAAGAATTAGGCAATTCATCGAGCAGCGTTCTAAGTTAACGACTTTCTTTGAATTCAGTTACTTGTCTTCACTGATATAGGAAAGCCTGAATGCAATCTGGAGCTTAACAAGTCAATATTGGCACGTTCAATAACAATAACAGTTTCTTTGATCGCGTGATAACCAATTCATCGGCACAGTATAATCGTGCTAAATGAACAGTATGTGAACACCTGAGTCCCGCCCACCACTTAAAATCCACTTTGCTCTTCGCCCTCATGCAAATGACTTTTAACACATCATTATCGCATTTCCAGCTCGACGAGTAGCGAGGTGAACTACAATAGACTGTTGTTCACGTGTTTCGCTGCTGGTAATACATTTTTATTTCGCTCCTCATTCACAGAGTTGTGCGATACTGACAGCTCGCAGTACAAATCTTCTCATTTGTTATTAAGTGTTTCTGCTATCATTATGCGTACAGGAATTGACAGGAGGACTATTCAAATCAGCAACAATTAGTTTGTTCCGCGG
>JAHPZR010016728.1:15000-27915 GCA_019787425.1 Platygyra sinensis | reverse complement strand
GATCATTCCGCATTAAGTTTATCCATTATCTCTGAAGAAAAAGAAGTTAACCGTGGTCCTGGCTTCTGGAAATTCAACAACTCATTGTTAACTGACAAAGACTATACTGAACTGATTTCTCAAAAGATACCTGAATTTGCATCAAAATATTGTGAAGTAACTGATAAAGGGCTCCTATGGGAAATGATTAAAATGGAGATAAGAGCAGCTACCATTCTTTTCTCGAAAAGAAAAGCTAGACAAAAGCGCGATGAAGAGAAAAAGTTATTAGAAAAATTCAGTCATCTCCAAGAGCAAATCCGTGCAAATTTTAACGAAGTGACAAAAGCTGAAATGGACCGCGTAAAAAACAAACTTGCGAAAATAGTTGCCAAAAAAACTCAAGGTACAATAGTCCGAAGCAGAACGCGATGGTATGAATTTGGTGAAAAGAATCATCACACCACGGCTGTGATTAGAACCATGACTTTCAACAATTTTGCCACCCCATTCAGTTTCCCAGAGCTTAATAGTTTGAGGGGACGAGTACGTTTCTTGAAGGAAAATAACATCCGCGTTTTGTTGATGCAACCATCTAAACAACTGCCGTCGTTTGGTGCTCTTGTTCAACCCTCTGACATTCAAAGACAAAATTCTATGCTCCATGTGGTAGAACTAATTTATAGTGAATGTGTTTTACCCTTTCAGTTCGCAGATTTGAATTCGTGAGATAGAACATGTGTATCGCCGCATTTAAGAAATTATAACAGGTGAACGCTTGAGTGAGTAAGTAATGCTGTGCTTCACTTAATGGTTTTGTCAAAAAAAGGTTATCGTAGAACAAAAAGAACGGAAACACGAAAACTGACATATGGATATCACATTCTACAATACTGCATTCTACAATAAACATTACCTGTCAAAGTCGGTATTTCTTGTCCGAGACGAGATCAAAAGTCCCTAAAAGTTTCAACAAAGGCTACTGAAAGCTTGACTCTTGATTGTTTAGCCACTGTCCATAATCCGTCCGTAGTGTGGAAATGTTTTGGTTTCTGGTCCGTGATATACTATACCTTCTATAACCAGCTTCTCGACGTTGAAAAAAGCCATCTTCCTCTCTTCTCTTGCTTGTTTTAGCTTCGGGTGTAAGGCCTTTCTTATTGCATCGACTTCTTTTGGGAAATCATCCGCAACTCCATATTTTGCACCTTTTGGTAAATTCTTAATGTGGGATTTTATAAATTCTTTATCCTGAAAGAAGGTTACCTTTGCAATAATGGGTCTTGGCTGCACTTGCTTTGAGGTCTTGGGGCGTGTAGGTATTCTGTGTACTCTGTCAAATTGGATGTTTTTAAGTTCGTCATTGGTTATTTGCATCTCCTTCTTCAAGAATTTTCTCAGCGTTGTCTCAGTATCACGTGGAGATTCATCGTCAACATCTTTGACGCCGAAAAACTTGATGTTATTGCGCCGGTTGAAGCACTCTTGCTTGATAATTCGCCGCTCTAGCTCATTTATTTTAACAATCTCTTTGTTCGCAGTAATCAGTTCTTCGGTCGCTGCTTTGACCTGAGATTTTAAATCTCTCACCTCTGCTTGCGTAAACTCGAGACTTTGCTTCATGTTTTCTTTGTCTTCCTCGAGCTGAATTATCCTGGAACGTAGATTCTCAACTTCAGGAATAAACGACAGCACTTTGTCAAGCTTCTCCTGTATAAGGTCTAGCTTATTGTTGCAGATTGTGCAGCTGCTTTGTACGCCTTGTACATGCTCTTCAGTCGGTAACTCATCTTCCGTTTGAGAACTAGAAGCTCGTTGTCGTATGCGCTTTCTTCGCCGGTTTTCTCGGCCCTTATTCTCACTTTCGGTTAGAACTTGTGGTGCTTGCTCTTTTTCCTTTATTTCGTCTGGCATTGTGGCTAAAGAAAATTATTTGCCTTGTTGATAGCAAGAAATTATACTTGGGAAGGCGGAGCACTCGAAACCGCGACCGCCATCTTTCGCGCCCAGTCCCAGTCAGGTCATATTGTTGTTATGGTAACCTATTGTGCCACAAAAATAACAGCAACTTGTTCCCCGATGATTGGATAGTTTGTTGATACCACGATTGTGGCATCAAGTGATAAAGAGTGGTTATAATGACCCATCAAAGTGTAAACCTTGGAAAATACTGGAAACTGTTTTCAGCCACCTTAAGCTCCCTAATAGTCGATATCTGGATCCTCGTAACAGTGAAAAGTCACAGTGAAAAGTCCTTCGGCTCTAAGAAAGCCGTGCACGCAAGTGTCTCACCTTTGGCCGCAGTAAAACTAGCCCGGACGAGACTCTGTATGCTGTGCGCAAGCTGAACGAGGAGGTTCTCGTGCCTGGCTTACTGGCGCTTCGCACTGACATCGACCTTTCTGGAGTGCACGCCAACAACTACCTTGTTCAGAACGTCTCGCAAGCGCTTGTGAACGAGATGGTTGTCAACAAACATGAAGCCAAAGCTGCGAGCACGCTGGTCGGCCGCCATTAATTCAGTATACTACCACGTGCAACAGCCGTCAACATTCGCAGGCATGTTGACGGGTAAGTTTGAGTGCACTATCCTGTAAGGCCTTGTTTACTACAATATTTACAAAACATTCCAAAACCTTTTCTTACCGGAAGAAAAGATGAGAACAACATGGTGCCTGCGGAGATTCAGGGTGAAGACTTCAACAACAAGCAACATCCGCTCAGCCGCAAGGGACAAAGAACCTGAGGCGTCACCGCTGAAAACAAACTGAACGAAGCTTACAGGAGCAAGTACCGCATCAGGCTCGACCATGAGATCCTGGTTGACACAGCGTTTTCTAACCACAGGCTTTTACTCAAGCTTCACAAGTGGTCAAAGGGTCTGACCCAACAAAGCTGAAATACAAGCTGACTTACATCCTGCTCGAGTACAAAATAATCCGCAGCTAGACACTGGCAGACGAAGCGCACAGTGTTTACTCCAGTGACCACGTGAGTCGTTATAAAATGGTGCCGTTCGTGACAGGCAGTGACACGAGGCTAAACATCAAATTCGACTTCCAAAGAAGGTCAGTGAAGGGGATCCTCCTCCTCTTCGTGGAGCCGTACACCAGGGTCACAAGTGATTCAGAAAAATACATCTTCCCAGACCTGACAAAGTCAGCGTTACGATCAACGGCTCGCCCAACATGCTGAACAACAATGACATCGAAAGCCAGGACATTTGGGAAGAAGTCAGCTGTTTCTTTGTGAAGGAAAAAAATATGAATCTGCAATCGTTCTACAACGAAAGCAAGTTCGGGCTTCTGATTGATCTACGCTCCAAGGCAGGCCAGGCAATGGACGGCAGTGGCAAACGCCTTGTGAAAACCATAGACTGCGTCCAGCTGGAAGGAAATCGAGTGGAATGACAAAGGCTCAGGCAACGTGAACTTTCAACGCGCTCATCATGGGGCCTTCTAACTTCGGAAAGACGCCGTTCCTTCTGTGGCAGGTTTGATTACGTCGTGCTCATCTACTCTGCTCGACATTCGCCTATAACAACACCCTTTACCTCTTTGCTGAGAGTGACCCGCGGCTGTTGCTATCATCTGCGAGCAGCACAACGTAGAATTATGGTTAAAAGCGGTGAGTATGTTTTTTGAAGGAACCAACAGCCTGATGTTTCTTGGTGACTGTGCAACCTCAAAAGATGTGAAAGGGTGGACTGGTGAGCTAGTCAAGCTTGGCTTTTTTGCTCGCCACACAGGCATCAACGAGTAGGTACTAACTCAGCAGCTCTCGCAAACCCTTTCTGAGAGAATATGGCAGCTATCGTGTTGTTTTACACGCCGTCGGCGAAAACCACGATGGCCATCTTTGAGGAATACGTCGGCAAGCTTGCCCAAGATGACCTCAAGCAGCTGATTGCAAGGCTAAAAGAGCACAAGTTCTTCCATCTTGTGTTCTCTATTCGCTTCCCTTTCGGTATTAAATTGCAATTCTTCTTCGATGGCTGAAGGAAATGATCCTTTGATGGCTGAAGTCATGACCCCGCTGGAATCTTAATCAGACTCTTTGAATCACTCCCCAGGTATCGGGACGTTCGGTTCGACATTCCAGCCCTCCGTGAACAGCTTGTAATTCTTGTTTCCACAGGCCAAGCCAAAGAAGTTATCGACGTGCAGCTGACACACCAGCAGGCGAAGTGATTGGACGACAAAGATGTTGAAAAGCAGTACAGAATGTACGAGACTTACGTGGGCGCCAAGACCACTGAAGCCTTGATTTAAAACTTTCTGTCGTTGGCCACGAAAGCGCTTGGGATGCTTGTGCGGATTAAACATGCTGAAATTCTGCAGAATAAGCTTAAAAATGATTACATCATCACAAAAGAGTTGCCTGCCGTGAAGGGCGCTCTTGCGTTGAGATGTAAGCGGCCGGCTGCTCGCGTTGGCCAGTGGGGTGCTGATCATAACAAAACACATCGAGTTCAGTGCTGGCACAAGTGCTGAGCAATCCTCAAGAACTGCAGAATAATTAGTCAGCATTTGTCATTAATTCTCAATTAAATATTTTTTATTAACCAGCAATATATGCCCGACACGCAAACGTCTGAGGGCACACAAGCAACGCAACCACAACCTGTGGTCGACTCGAGTCAACAGGTGACTTCCAAGCACTAAACCAGCGTAAAAAAACCAAAACGATTGGCTGCGTGCAAGGCCATCGCTGCAAAAACAAACCAGGCTCGTGAAGAACGGAAAAAAACCTTGACTGAGTCTCGTGTCATTACTGCAAATAACAAGGCAAAAGAAACTTTAAAAGCGAGCCCTGAGAAAGAGGTGAGTCCTGACACAAACACCGTCGTGATTGCAGACACCAACATCGCTGTGAATATAGACAAAAGAAATGTTCTCGCCACTACTCAATGGCTTACTGTTGTCAGCATTTTCGTTTCAATGGTGGGAATCTACTACAAACGCGAAGAGATAAAGAGAGTTTTCACTAAGCGCCCGCCACAGACTCCTCCACCATCACCTGTGGATGCAGCCCGCCGACTGAGCCGCGTCAAAGAAAAGGCATCCGCCTTATGGATTGAAAAAAAAAATTATTGAACTTTCCCCTCATTAAAATATAAGAAACAGTGAAGCCAAAAGTTGACGTTCTACAGGTTTTTATCAGCACTGCTGCTATTTTTGGGATGGGGCTGATTTGGATCAACTTCAACTAAAAGGTTTCCAAAAAGGGTCAGCCACCTTATCGCCGCGCCCTTCTCAAAGCACTGTTCACAAGCCGATCCCGACAGAGATGACTGCCGTGAAGAGGGCAGCTGTGGCGATGACTCCAGTTAATCCCTCCGCATAAACCTGAAAGTCTCCATTTTGCATCAATTGAAAATTTTAGACAAGTTAATATATCACAATGTCTGACAAGCTCGCGAAAACGATTATAAATACCGTCACTCGTACCGGCCTAGCCGCTGGCATCGGCTGGATTGCGAAAAAAAGGGCGAAAGAGAACTTTACCGCTGACCTCAACAGCAATGTCATGAACTATGCAAATCTCTCCGCTGTCAAGGCTGGTAACGTCGCGCTGAAACAGTACTTCGATGACCAAAAGATTCTTTCAACCGTCAAAAAATAGGCTTATTGACATATCTCTCTTCTTCAAAGAAGAAAATGGCCAGTATTGCGATGATGATCGAATGATGAGTTCTTAATACCGCGGCTTTCACCGGCGGCAAGAAACTTGATAAATATTTTCCCGGCAACAGCGGAAGGGCTGCGCTAGAGGAGAAAACGTAGCATAACAAAACTCTTAAAGCTCATCTGGCGGCTATGGCAAAATGCACGCGTGACTGCACCAGGCTTCTTGATTGGATCAAAACCAACGAAAAAGAACTTGGCAAACACTGATTACGCTTTCAAACTCTATAACCAGGCGGCAAACTACACCCCCCAAAGAACCCCAATTCTCTGACCTTTATCAACCTAGGAAGGTGAAAAACAAGGCGACTTGATTTTGTGCGTGGTAGCGCGCTCGCTGTCGGGTATGCAGCTTTTCGTTTCCAAGCTCGCCAAAGTCTACTGCAGGGCTACTGGAAAGGAATCTCTGCCATCATAAAATTAGCGGAAGCCGCGAAAGTCTCTGAAAAGCCAAGAGCCAGGCAGTGGCTTATCAAACAAACTCATTGGCAGATCTATCTTTCCCCGCACTACTTTCTTCGCCCGAAATTTCAACGTATCGTCGCCTAACGCGGTCCACCAAGCGAATCTAATTTTTCTGTCACACGAAAGGCTTCCGCATGGCCGTTTTAAAAAAACGCGCTGACTGTTGTTGACGTTGCCAGCCGTTACAAAAAATCTGTGCCTCTGACGTCGAAAGACTGCTGAAGTTGCGAAGGCTTTTCAGACGACTTACGAGCACATCCCTGTCAAGCGGCCACAGACCAAGCTATTGTTGAGCGTTTCAACCGCGCGCTCGCAAAGCGCTTGTTCGGTCATCAGTGTTCCGTGGAAATGCTCCTGCCTTCTGACCAGCCGCCGACTGTGTTGGTCAAAACGCTTCCTGACGTTGTCGATGCGCTGAACAATGAGGTCACTGACCTGACTTGCAAAAACCTGCTGTCGCGAACGAAGAAAAGCTGCCCTCAAACGTTTAAGTGGCTGTCTGTGCGAGCTCGGCGAGCTTGGGGGTGGGACTTAAAGGGAAATAGACCCCAACTTGTCTTTGAAAGTCTACACTCTTGAAAGAGCCGTAATCAAGCCGAATGAGCCTGTCAGCAAACAAGCCAACAGCAACTGTTCAAAGAGCTACGCTGGCTTATGAGTATCTAAGTTGTAAATTCGAGAGGCAAGAAACCGTGTATAATTTAAGGGACTCTAGAATAAATTAAACGTTCCATTGCCAAGCACAAACTATTATAAAGTGGCGCCATTCTTCAAAATAGTCTTCCTTGAGACGTAAAGGGAGAAGAGTCCCTGGGGCAGTTTAAACGCTTATTCAAAAGAAATGTATAAGGCACGGCATTCGTGGAAAGCAGATTTTTAATTTTATTATTTTTTTTATTTTTAGTTAGTAGTTTTTAGCTGACGAATGTTTAACAGTGTTTAAATAAAGATTACTTACTTACTTACTGCCCATCGTCCTGAACTTCTTGTTTTCGCCGTCTAGTTGCTCGTCAACATAGACTACATAGTAGCACTTCACACATAGCGCAATGCGAGATAGTTGGTGTCGGAGTCAGCTCAAAGTCGCTGCGGTCGATCTAGCGGTCCAAGAAATCGTACTAGAGCTGGAGCATTCTCAACTTCGCCAGCTAATGCATACGAATTCCGATCTGGAACTGTGGGTTGATCGTGATACGCCTGTTCCGGCTTTCCAGCTCACAGGCTTGCCCTAGCAGGTCCAGATCAATGAAATATGCGCTTTGTAACGCTTTGTTCATCACCTTCTCATTCCTTGTGTAGATCAATATTGATTGCCGCTCTAGTGCTTTAATGAGTTTTCCGTTACCACTGTTTCCTAGCAGTTTAAACAGCTCAGCCAGCAGAGTTTTGCTCTTATCGGTGTCGCCACTGCGGCGGGCTTTTGTCACCTGCTCCACAAAAAACGTGAAGACCTTCGTCGTTTGATAGTCGATCGTGCGATGAACAGCTTTGATGGCTGCCCCATGTTCCACATACCAACGCAACAGCGTGACATACAGCAACAGCTTTTCCACTTCCAACGTTCCAACGTGCTTTTTTTCACCTCTTTTTCCGCCAGCACGTTTGCAGTAATCCTTCATATATGAGGGACTACTTCATCTTGAATTTGTTTGATGAAGAAGAACGGCGGCATTTCCTTAAACTTCAACCATAGAGCTTTCGGTATTTCAATGTACACTTTTGTAAAACCCGAACCACGTTCCAGCTTTCAACAGTTCTGTAAGGCTAGGCGCGGCGCCTTCCGGATTTCGATAGCGGATGGCGTTTACCTTCCCGCAAGGCATTTCTCTCAACATGGTCGAGAGATCGAGAGGGTTGGCGTCGCAGCTGATAATTCGCTAGCAATCGTTTGGCTTATTAATACGGTGCGGTCTTACATGAGTCACGACGGGCTGTAAAGTTCAGCCTTTCGCTTTATCATGCCTCGTAAGAGATAATGCAAGCTCACCCCTGGGAAGCTAACTGCATCTTGAAAGATGTTGATGCCCTTGTCGGTGTATAACGCTCTAATCTTTTCCAAAGCTTCAAAGCCCGGTGTAACATCGAGATTGTTGTAATAGCACAACCAATTCGCGAATTCTTGCACTCTTGATATTCTGAAAGATTGAGGACATACCCCGCTTCAAACGAGAATACAACGCTGGGTAATCCGGTAGCCCAGGAAAAGTCTTCATACCTGTGTGAGAATGTGACCTCGTTTTTCTGCATTTTGTTGTGGTACGATTCAAAATCATAGAGGATGGCGTACGGTTAGGTTCTCGTTTTCCATTTTGACAGAACGTCTTGTGGTTTTGGTCTTCGCACTCCCATTTCTCGATAACGCGGTAGCCAGCCTGTTTGAGGGCTCTCGCTCATGTATTTATTTAATTGTTGTGTGTGTGTGTGGTGTGTGTGTGTGTGTGTGTGTGTGTGTGTGTGTGTGTGTGTGTGTATGTGTGAGAGAGAGAGAGCTTATACAGTGTCAGTTTAGGTAGCCCGCCTAGAATAGCCATGCTAACTGAGGGCTACAAAGGAAAAACACCGACGACAGCCGTGCCAGTGATAGCTGTGGTATTGGATCACAGTCTTTGTAGTTGGGTCATAACCGTCCACAAGTGCTCCAACAACCCACATCTCAGCGCCGTGACCGCATAAAGCAGGATGGATGTGCTTTCTCAACCGTTTGTTTGTGCGCTCAAGCCAGCGGATCGATGATACCGAGCTTTGGGCTTCCTTGTAGTGGTAGAACAATCTCCATAAGCTGTCTGCGGAGTTTGACCCTCTTGTTTGTGCAATCATAATAGTTCCAGACTTTTGTGAAGCGTGCTTGGTCCGTGCTTGGCCCATCGTAAATTCTTATTGTCATTTATGTTATTCAATTTGCCAGAAGGATTCTTTCTGAGATGCCAGAGATTCACACTGTTGTCCTGGCGTTCGGGTTCATAGACTCTGATACTAAGCCAATCCAAAAGCTGCTTCCCCTAATTGAGATGCCTCTCGGCCTTAGCCAGTTCCTCAAGCAAAATGTTCTGAATGTGGTTTGGCGCTGTCCTTAGTTTGAAGTAACTCATTGCGAGCTCTCTCGCAGCTTGTGTACTATGATCAGGCGCTATCCCTCCTGATGAACAGCTGTGTAGCGCCAGAGACTGCGAGCAAGGTCGTGGCGCCAGGCTGGCAATGGTCTTGTGCCTAACAGCGGCTTACTGTCAAGCACTACCTTCACCTCAACGTTGAAGAACTTCACAAATACCCACTTCGTTTTAGGTATCTCTATGTTGTCAAGATTTTCCCTATCATTCTCTCGCTGATTCAGCCATCTTTTTTGCTGCATCGAAGTTTTTCATCCGGGGAGAGCCTCTTTTCTGTTAAAAATAAACTGTACGCCTTCCGTCTTCGGTGTTCACAATGACAGATGGATAATTATAGCGAATGAAGAAAGAAGCGTTTACCCTTTTTCTCAATTTTCTTATAATAAAGGGTGTTAGATTTTGTGTCAATCTCCGACTAAAAGTAAGGCCTCCCCCTTCCACACCCTAAAGCGCGTCATAAATCCTAAGGAGCTCGTTCTGATAGTTAGTGACTGTTGAATTTCCATGAGGAGGGCAGGGATCAAATAACTCTTCAATGTGCATTCTCCTTCTCATTTCAATTCTCCACGTAAGAGGGGCAATGGGTTTATTACCCCCTTGAGAGGATTTAAGCAGTTTCAATTACCGCTGTTTGACACTTTCAGGAATTGCTTCCCCCAAATAAACATTACCCGCAAATGGCGTGGAGAAGTTCAGTAGTAAGTGAGGAGGGTCGATAAATACTGGAAAACGGGGACTGCTTTGGCTTTCGAGCCCCGATGCGGCTTTCACTACTCTAAGGCATATGGGCAAAAAACTGTCTTGCGCTGCAAAACAACAGAGTAAAAAAGACCAAAATTCATCTGTACTGTACTCGAGAACACGACGCAAATTTTCAATTTCGGTTGAATTGAAAGCCAACTTTATATCGAGTGATTCGCATAAACTATTTCCTTTCCCATTGCCCTACCGATCCAGTTTATGTATGTTTATTGTTTGTTTGTTCTTTTTAAAATACTTCCTGATTTTTTTTTGCCTGCTGTCAATTTTTGGGGCGGTGTTCGTAGTGTTCATTTGCTTTAAATACATCTTCCAGTTATTCTGACCTCTCAACCAGCCCTCATAACGGCACTCCGATACACAATGGCAGGCACGAAGAGATGCAATGAAGGCTCATAAGGAATATCTATATATTTGTTAATTTGTCAATATTTCTGTTGTATGCTTTCATGCTATACTTTTATAACTGACCCCCCCCCCCCCCTTGCTGTCATTTTTTTTTCGGGGGGGAGGGGTGTTCGTAAATTTATGCTTTAATACATCTTCCAGTTATTCTGACCTCTCAACCAGCCTCATAATGGTAACTCCGATACAAATGGAAGCACGAGGAGATGGAATGAAGGCTCATAAGGAATTATTTATATATTTGTTAATTTGTCAATATTTCTGTTGTATGCTTACATACTATACTTTCTAACTGACTCCCCCCCCCCCCCCCCCCCCACTCAAGTTTGTGAGGCGCGCAGAGGGCGATGGAAAACGATCGAAGCATGTTATGGGAGTGGCCTTCATGTCGGAGGGAATCAGACATCCAAAGTGTTGGACTTTGATGCTTGCGACGCTGTAGGTCTTTGAGGGATTCTGTGCAAAATCTGAGCGCGTGCTCTGAACCGTTCTCCATTTAAGCGACGCGCGCCAACAGTTTGACAAAAGGGCGGTTCGACTGTCGGACATTTCAGACAATATGGCCAGCGCATTTCGCTTGTGCTTTCTGTAAGAGGTTGTATGCACAGGATGCTGGTACGTTACAGGAACTTTGTGTCTGGGATTTTATCCAGCAACCTGTTGCGGAGGAGTCTACAGAGATAGCTTAAGAGAAAGTTGTTAAGCCGCTTGGTGTGTCTTTTAAATAAATAAAATGATTAAAGGACCATTGTCACGATGAAGCGCATGTGCGGTCTTTACTGACACCAATTTTTTAGCCAAAAGAAATCGTAATACTGATGTCGCGAGCCACGAATTAATTTGCCAATGGGCAGCTTGGAGTTTCACTTGCCTTTGTAAAATCTCTCTACAAACAAAAGGCTTTTGGTCTTTTTGTTTGTAAATATAAAGAATATTTATCGTGTGAATATTTACCAAGGCTGTGTCCGTTGAATACCTTTCAACTTGCATTCACGTCTGTAGCTATATAAAATTTGTGATGTTCGTCCTTCCATCTTTCCATCGTTTTTTTCTTTTTTCTTTCTAAATAAGACTGTTCGGGGACGGCTGGTGGGGAAGCAGCGCAAAAACGGCGACAGAAAAAAAGGGGGCGTATTCTCTAGCCACACAAAGAGAAAACCAAAGCCACCTTTGTTGATCTTCTTAAACTGTGTTCAAAGATTAAATTTAGCATTTATCGAAGATTTCTCTCTCTTTCTTGAAACTTTTTTTACTTATGAGGAACAACCTATCCCTTTTCGTCAGCAAAAACAAGTTTTTCTCGTGGCAATGCAACGAAAATAATAGTTCTTTCCATTGTATATTTCATATTAGATACCAGTAGTGGATGTCACTACGATTCAGCCGCCTTTCTTTTCTCATTGGTTAACGGGCCTGGTTGGCTGCCGCTTAAGCTAGATCAAACAGGAGTGTATTCCAGATGTTCCCTCTGGAGCTACTCTTCTCATGGACCAGTATTTGGAGGAGGAAGCGATATTTCCATTTACAACAACGCTGCATTAAACACCAAATCATACTCAAACCTTGGATACACCTACAGTCCGCCACCTGGCAACAGCTATGGATCCCCGTTCACTAAATCATTCCTGGCGGGTAGTTACAACTTCCGACCTGACGAAATCGAAGTCTTCTATGAAACTACCTGAAGAAATCACGGAGCTTGGAGTCTTATTTTTACACACCCTTTTCAGCCGATTGAAACCATTGCAAATTTATAAGGTTATTCATAAACTGTTGGTAAATCATAGAAGTGCAATATAATCACAAAATTTCAATATCACCGATGATATGTCAATTAAATAGGTTAGTTCTAAAACGGGTAGTCACGTATTTCAAGTCTAACACAAACAGTTTACTTTGAGCCTACTCCGTTTGTAATTGCCGTTGAAGGATGGTTGAATGGCTTGGTGTTATAACAAGCTATAACGCTGGAGGCTTCCCGAGAAATTGCTTTCGAATGTTATGATTAATGCACATGTTGTTTACCACCAAACGGACAAAAGTAAAAAAAACAAAAAAGACATCGTGTTTGTTTCCAGAATAAATTCCTCGTGCCGAATACAAAACTTCAATGTTCATTACTAAATTCGAAATTTTCTCTCTAAATCTTTGAAATCTACAGTAAACCGTTTGGGCATCAGTCAATCTGCTTTTACAAATTATAGTCTGTAGTTTCTGAAGTACATGTGGTTCAGTAAAGAAAATGAAAAAGGTTGTACTTTATACTCGCCCTATCATGCACCTGCACATGCCCTGAACCATGAAAGTATCCAATAAGAAGGAGAATCCGTTGACATCTTCAGTGAAATTTGTGCATCAGTCATTCTGCTTTCAAAAATCATAGTCTCTAGCTGTTAAACTTTATATGGTTTAGTAACAAAAGATGAACAAGGTAGTAGTTTTCAGTAGTCACGCTATAACTTCTGCAATCGCGAAACCGTGAAATTCTCCCTTGCGTAGGAGAATCTTGTCTG
>JAHPZR010016728.1:0-10000 GCA_019787425.1 Platygyra sinensis | reverse complement strand
GAAAGCGATATCAGCTTTGAATGCTTCCAAATCTTTGGGAGAAATGCCCAAAGTTCGGTGAAAGCAGAAGAAATATTCAAAAGATTTACGACTCTGTGAGGAAAGAACTTCAAGATGAAAATTTGGCAGCCCGAGAAGATGGTTGAGAAGTTGAATCGCTCATCGTGCCTTGTGAAGTTTTGCTGGTTTGGAATCATAGCACAAGCAGGCAGGGTTTAGTTTATGCAGTTAAGTCGAAGGGCATTAAATCCATCATTTTGGTGGGGGGGGGGGGGGGTGAATAGGGGGGTGAATCTCCCTTCTCCCTACTTTCTGAGCCAATTTCTCCCTCCTTCCTACTTTTTGAGCCAATTTCTCCCTCCTCCCTAAACGGTTTCTTTTACAAATACAGAATACTAAACAATTGTTACAAATTTCAACACAGTACTAAAATCTTGTTACGGCTGGAAACCAAGAAAGATCAAGAAGCCATTTTATGGTTACCATACAACTTCACAAAAACATTCATTCCTACGACTAAAGTTACTAAAACACTTAATTCAATTTCGCATTTAACCTCGTATACAAGTTTGAAGATTTTTCTCTCTCCTTTTCGTGGAACTAATCATATTTTTCTTCGAAAACAGAGGTGCCTTGAGGCAATGCAACGTAAACTAATAACGATTTTTCTCGACAAAGATAACATAGCGGTCGTGAAGCATTACAAAATGGTTATAGAGTACAGCTGTTTTGACAAAGGTTCCCACAAAAGCGACAGTAGGTGACCGTTGTCTTTTACCAGTGCCGCACCTAAACTTTGGAATGGGCTACCATTTGACATAAGAAGCCCCAGCACTGTTAGTATTTTTTTTAAAGCCAAGCTAAAAGCTCTCCTTTTCCGTCACGCATTTTATTTTAGTTGTTTTTATTGTTGTAAGTTTACATTTATATTGTAATTTTAGCTTTTTAGCCCTTTTATTCCGTTTTTAATCTTGGCATGCGCCTTTGAACATTTTTTGAAATTTGCACATTATAAACGCTACTATCATCATCATTATAGTCATCATCATCGTCATCATCATCATCATCATCATTGTTATTATTATTACTATCATCATCATCATCATTATTATTATTACTACTATCATCATCATCATCTTCGTGGGAAGTATTCAGGCTTCGCGTTGCTTGGTTCACGGTCACGGCTCGGTGCTTAAAAAAGCGAAGGAAAAAGCATGAATACACGTATTTGTGTCGTTTCATTTCATCATGCTCAAACACTTTTGAGTTGTGAATGAACCGCCATAACCCATAATACCTTGCGACATTATTGCGCACGCTTTTGCCCTCACGGGTGATATGAACTCAATAAAATGACCTCGCTCCCAATGTGTGGCTTCATAGCTCAGTTGGTAGAGCATCGCACCGGTATCGCGGAGGTTACGGGTTTGAATCCTGTTGAAGCCCTGATTTCTTTTTCAGGCTTCTTCTTTGTAATTGCTTAAATTGGAAAATTAACTGCGCTGATCATTCTTCACTTGCATCTATAACCGCAGTTCATATATGAATAGGCCCTTTGCAGTTTACGATCACATGGTACAAAAACCGCCATGCTGGAGAGCAAACTGCCCCCTGGGACCTCCAAAACAAAGCAACTTAATTAATTATTCTCTTGTTTTGGATATCCCAGTGGGCGGTTTGCTCTCCAGCATGGCGGTTTTTGTACCATGTGATCGTAAACTGCAAAGGGCCTATTATTTCATATACTTCACATCATTTCCATGTTACATATTTATTTGCAACAATGTTGCACAATTGGAGACATGGTGCTGTCGTGCTTAGTGTTAATATCGCATGCGCTCCGTGCTAGCCGCTGAAAAAAGGTCGTAAAATCGCCACAAAATCGCCAAGAAGTTGCTACGAAGTCGCCATGAAATCGCCACTAGTTTACACGGGCGATTTGGAATCGCCGCAAAAATCGCCTGTGTAAATGGGCCTTTACAATACACAACACAATACTAATAAATTTCAGCAGGAGCGTGTTTCAAGCATGCACAAGTGAGTTTCAAGTCGAGAAATTCAACAAAATATTTTAAACATTGTAATAGCAGACATCTGATAACGTTTTATGAAACTGGCTCATGGATGAAATGCAGTTTTAAACACATAGACTGTTGCGATAGTTTCTTTAATTTAGCAACCCCTTTACTCCTTGTGACGCCAGTAACAGTTAGAAATAGTTAATCCACTTTGTTCCTCAAACGTTTTATCATGAAGAGAACTACTTTGTGTAGCTTTGTAAATAGAGTCTAGTCCCACAGTTTATAACAGCAACAGCAACAATCAGCTTTATTTGCATGGCCATAAAAGAGAGTACCAGCATTGCAAAAGCATGTTAAGAAAAGCAGAGAGCGTCATAATTCTCGAAGGTATCTCCAGAAACCAACCACTGATCATGAGAAAATGCTTAACAAATTTGTTTCATTCTTTCAACGCTTTTTTTGACTTGTCTGGAGACAATTATGTTGATTATGCAGACGATGTTATTACTAAGCTAAGCTTAGACATCAGCATATCTACATGTACTACAACTTTTAATTTTTTAATGGACCCGTAATATTTATCTGCCAAAAGTTTGCAGCTGCAATAAAATCTTTTCTTTCAGTTGTATAATGTATTTTATAACAACATCGAAGCTGAAATTTGCGAAAATGTAAGAATACTTTAAGAATAACCCCGAGGCTAGCCAAGAAGCAACAAAAACATTATAATACTAGCTATATATCCGATGCTAATAAAATTTCTGAAAGAAGTTATCGCTTTTTTTATCAGGCTTTGTCTCCAGTCTTAATCCAAAATTACCCAATTACGCTGTGTCAGCATAGTCTACTTTGTATTCCTATAATCTATTAACATTCATGATACTTAAAAACCATATTTTCATCCTAAAATCGGCAGAAAATTAAGAATATTCAGCCTGGGCGGAAAACAAAGTTCTTATATATAAAAAAAGAGTGTAGGTGAAGTTAAATTGCGAATCCGCTTTAAATTCCAACGGGAAGTTGTTCAATGAGACATTAAAGCCAATTATCCCCTCTCCGCATATCAGAAAGAAAAACTTGGAGTTTTCATTTCAAAATTAGTCGAGTTTGAACGGTGCATGAAGATTGAGTTTCAATTTTGAACTTGAAGTCATCACAAGTGATCCATTAAAGCCAATTATCTTATCTCAATATAAAAGCCAAACTTAAGTGTTTTAATTTCCAAAATGCGAAGAGTTTGAACGGCGGGCTGACAAAATTGGACATTTAAGAACTGCGTTATACAGCTCAGTTAAATAAGCAGAATTTTTTAAGGATGAAAAAGCAGATTTTTTCGTAGCCAGTTGAGGTTATAGTCGTTAAAAGCTGTAATCGGTATTCAGTTGTCCTGCTCTTGAAAAACTGTCTTCTCTTGTTTGAACATGTTTAATGTATCCAGCCTGACATTATTTACCATAGAATAAACATGTCATTACATTGTTAAACGCGGTGACATTTAAATGTCGTCAGCACACGTTTGTTGCTATCAGTTCTTAAGTCTTCTTTACTTCAGAGACATGTTTTTCATAGTTGCGTCAGTTGTGATGTGAAAAACTTTGCGCTATGCGAGTTAAAATGATAGCATCTCTCCTGGTGCTGTTGTTGTTCAAACAAGCTATGGTAAGTGCTTTCCGAATATTTGTTTCCAACAATTCACTAGCTCTTCAAATATTTTACGTTATCAAAAGGAAACAGGCTATTGTAAAGCTATGAAATCAATAGCAGTGTACGCCCTCTTAAAGGTTTTAAAATGGCCACATTCTAGCTGTTTGGGTGTTTAACTAAGTGTTAAGGTGAACATACGGGCTACACTGGATATTGGAACAATTTCTTGAGCTCTTAAACCTTATTACCAGAGCTTGACTAAGTAGAAGGATGCTTTAACATAGGCTAACAGCTGAATATCACGATATGTATTCTACAATTATTTGTTCCATCATTTGCAATCGAGGTCTTTTCGATATTGATGCGCAAAGCAATGTTTCTTCTATTTTACACAATCTATGAATTCATTCGTTTAAGCACTCTGTTTGTTCAGGATATCGCTTTACTTTCTCAAAGAGATGTTAAAACAATGTTATCCGTTATAACATCTTCTAAGCAAGAATTGTGCAATGTTTTCTTCAATAAATAATCACTCTCCCTTTAATGAGTAAAGCCGAAAGTTATTTTAATGCCAATATTGCTGCTCCTATTTAGGCTCAATCCGTTATGCCCCAAGAGTCTTGTGTTCCTAAAACAGGAGGAGACCCGAGGCTCGTGGTTTTTGTATCGTTGGCCAATCAGTCTGAACCCATTGTGCAAGGGTATGGTGTGACATAGCATTACATTCTTCGATTTCAATTTTTTTTTCGCTTGCAGTTCGTTCAAGTGATTGTCTTGACTGAGCCACATGCCACAATAACAAAAATGACTATGATAATCGAAATTGAATTCAAGCGGAAACTTCAGGCTTGAAAACGTTTTATATTCTTAACTCAAACGATCTTTTTCTTTCATTACCTATGTATTGCTGTAATTAATTAGTAGTTTAGGTTTGCTGTAACTTTAAACTGATAAGTATTGACTTTTAAAAGCCCGTTTGGGGAGAGTCCACAAGGGATGTATGCATGTAGGTGTTATTAGTCCTTTCCACAAATATCCCGATATTTTTTGGGATACTTTAAAGTTTTCGAGATATTTAAAAAATTATACGATATTTTCGGAAAATCTAGGGATATTAAAAAATGTTCACAGCTATTTTGGCTGAACTCTACGTTTTCTTCACTATTTTTTTTAAACAATTCTTAAAATGTGTAATGTATTTTCCAGAATAGTTTCTACTCTAGAGCCTCAAGGGCATTTAATACACTTCCAGAACACATGAGGGACAGTACCCAATCTATTGATGTTTTTAAAACTAATTTGAGGAAACATTACTTAAATCTAACTTTAACTGTGTACGATCCTGCAGTTCCACAAACTTTCAAAAGTGTCTGCATAAAATGTCACATGAGCAGACCACTAACTAACTGCATTACTAGTTAAACTTTGTTGTTAATTAACTGTTCTGAATCGTATGACTACTGATTTTATTTTGTGTTATTATTATTATTGTTGTTGTTTTTTTTTGGGATGTTTAGGAGTCTCGTTATTGGAACAATAGTTCTGTGAGATCTCTCCTGCCAAATTGTCCTTGGCGAAGTTTGTAAATAAATAAATAAATAAATAAATAAATAAATAAATAAATAAATAAATAATAATTAAATAAATTTGTAATAAAACCGATCTAAAAGCCATGGACCAATCAAAGCTTGAAGAAAACAAGGCTACCCTCTCCATACTCGGGAAACCACACACCCTGAGTCCAGCGCGGGAAACCACACAGCCCGTGCAAGCCCTGGAAAACATGCAAAGCTCAAACTCGAGAAGAAAGCGGGGGAAAACGCGCATTTGTTTTTACGATAACTGTCCAATTTCTCGCGCGTTCATTGGCTCATTTTTATCATTATTAAGAGTACAGACAGATGTTGTGAACTCTTAAACCAATGAGATTTTATAGACATTTTTAAGTAGCCAATCAAAAAGCGAGAAAAGCTATTGACAATTAATGTTCGCGCTATTGTGAATAAAATTCACCTATCTTTTTTTACAACAAATTTACGGGCTCTTTTCCCGTCATTTATTCGCAGCATTTGACCATTTTAGGGTCTTGTTATTGCAAAAAACAAATTGACGTCCGTTTGTTATGCGTCTGTCCTCTTATTGATGATGAATTTCGTCATAACATTGTCAAAATTGACTGCGGAGCCACTCGCCTGCGGCTCATGGTTTCACAGCCACTTTGACGCAATCTGTCATCAGTAAGAAGACAGAAGCATAAAAAAGTGCCGTCAATTTGTTAAGCTTATTTAAAGGATAGAAAAAAATTTGTATTTGGATTAATGTTTCTACAGTGGATTTCATAAGCAACAAGATATAAATGATTCTGTTGTAGGTGAACTCATGCTGTTGTTTTCACAGTGGTTTGGCTACCCAGCATCTTTTCATAGCACATGACGAAGACTCCCAAGGAGCTGCTGCTAACCTGGAGGTGAAGTGGTCTTTCCCTGAACAGCTCGAGTTTGATTCGGCTCAAAACATAACTGGACCAGAATATACCAGCTTGATAAGCCAGGAGTCAACCTTGATCATTAAGGTAAAATAATGATAGGATAAAAAAAATGAAGCCTAATTTATGCGGCGCTAGAAAGTAAGTTTGTTGAAACAAAACTTTTCCATATTGCTAAATTAGCAACTGCCTCCCCAACCCCTACTACTACAAGACAATTTTAAGAATTTGGCCTAGGTGATTGAAAATCGGGTTATTTTTAGAATAAAAATATGAGCTATTTAGAAGGTTTTTCGAGATATGTAATATTTGTGATATTTTGACATTTTTAAGAATTTCCGGAAAGATATCTAGCCGATTTAACGTCAATGGCCTAAAAAAGACCAAAATAAACTTAAAATTACTCTGCAAAAGAAAATTCACGCATTGTTAATGTTTTATTTCAGTTTGATAAGTTGGAATCCTGTCAGAATATCACCCTCGCCGTAAATCTCAAAGTTGACCACAAAAATGGAACCTCGCCGGGAAAAACTTCACAAACGTCAAGCTTTGTGGCTGTGGAATATTACTGGGAAGATGAAAGCCTGGATGGAGCAGTACACACAGAACGAACAAGGTCTTCTTTTGAGTTCTACGCACCAAGTAAGTTAATAATTTATGATATGAAATATCCGTTTTCTTAACGTAAGTTTAATGTGATTCGTTTTTTTTACGAAAGCCACACAATAACATTTTCTACTGAAAGGTACAGAATTACCAAGGTGGTATTTATAGATCGAAGATGGATAAGCATGGTCAAGACTTGGGAAGATAAAGACGAATTACAGAACGAACAAATTTGTTAAATTTAGTCTAATTAAAGAATGAGATATGACGTGACATCATTGTTGTATCTACTCCCTTGAATGGAGTCAGTGTTAAGATGCGGACTTTCCAACACTTTCCAGACAATGAAAATCTACGGAACTTAAATATTACGTAAAACATATATATTTGAAAGACTTTGCTGTGGCAAAACAAGGTTTTGGGCATTAACGTTATATATGTTTCCATTGCAACATTGTTTGACGGCCATGTTAAAGCAAATTTTAAAGTTCTTAGTTGAATTTCAGTGAACATTTAGTAAGTTAATCCGGCCAAAATATATTATTTGTGGTTTTGTTTTTGTAGGATGTTCTCGTTTTCGTCCCTTGGGAATGAAAGATGGCGAAATCAAGGAAAGCCAGCTGTCGAGTTCCTCTTACATGAAGACTAAACGGAACAAAACTGGGAACTGTCCTCACTTTTCAAGACCAGGCTCTGTTGGTGTGTTTATGGTTGAAGACGGAATGCTGCATTATGACCGCAACAACTTCCTGCAAGTGGATTTCCGCACTAAGACTAAAGTGGAAATGGTAATTAAACCTAAGCTCCTTTTATAACTACTGGGGGGGGGGGAACTCCCTGATATACCAGGGGTAGTATATAGGTGTGAGTGGCCCTAGTAATAAGGGTATTGTTTTCAGCCGTCTTAGTCATAAATAGAGTATCGATTTCGGCCATTTTGGTCTCCAATAGGGTATAAAATTTTGGTCAGCTTATGAATAGGGTCACATATTTAGTCTTGAATCGGTGTCTGTTTGTCCGACTGCCAAGTGTATATTTGCGTGTCGAGATGTTTATTCTTGTCTATGAAAATTCTTAATATCTTTTTGCGCTAACGTTCAATTTTAGGTGTCCATCGAGGGATCAAATGGCAGTTACGTGACCTCGTTCTTGGTACATTCCAGTAACGACAACATAAAGTGGATGGTGTACAAGGACAAAGAAAGCGGAAAACCAAAAGTAACAACAAACTTTACTGAGTTTTCACATGTATTCTTTCTTTAACCTATTTCCCCCTTTGTGCTGAATCGATCAAAGCAATTTCAGAACTATTCCCGGTTCGTGTGCTGTCTTATTTTTGCTCCAAATAATATTGTACATTTTAAAACAAATGAAACTTCACTCCCTGTTTTACATTCAGGCAACAAAAAAAACCCAGACATTTTAGGACAAGTGCCAATGAATCACCGTAGCACGAATGCTTTTCCCCTCTGGACACAAAGTATAACGTAGTTGCTTTTAAAAATTCTCAACACCATTTCTCTTAGGAATTTAAAATTACAGCTGACAGCAAATTTCCGCCAGTGAAAGTATCCGTTATCAGTCCTCCAATCATCGGCCAGTATTTACGCATCAATCCACGCTCTTGGAAGAAACGTTTGTCGATGGTAATTGAATTCTATGGATGTTATCTTGTGGATAACAGAAATGGTAAGCGACTTATACTTAATACCTGAATTTTTCAAGGTTTTCCGAATAGAACAGGAAAAAATATGCGGCTTATTTTTGACCTAATGTAACCATAAGATCTCACCAAAACTGTTTTACTACTTTATGGAAAAAATGTTCCTTTAAAGAATGACAAGGTATGAAATGTTCCCAATGTGATCCAATGTTGGGGCTTTCTTTTGGCATTTTTTTGCAAAATTGGGGCAATTTTTTTTGGTCAAACATTTGGCGTTTTTTTTACATTTAATGATTGAGATAATTGACTCTACTGACGAAAAAAGGTCTTCAGAAAAAAAGAGCATAAGTGTAATTGCTAATCAGTTACTTTGAAGAGCCTGCTTATTTCACGTTTTGTTTTGTTTGTTTTGTTTGTCTTTTGTACAGTTCCTCGCCCCCTTGGAATGGAGTCTGGTGCCATCAAAGATTCCCAGATAAATGCATCGAGTGAAACAGAGAACGGAACTCGGGATCAGTCCCGTCTCAACTCGGGACCAGAAAAAGCATGGTGTGTTCAGGAGTCGGATAGTGTTAGG
This sequence comes from Platygyra sinensis, assembly GCA_019787425.1. Classification (NCBI taxonomy): domain Eukaryota; kingdom Metazoa; phylum Cnidaria; class Anthozoa; order Scleractinia; family Merulinidae; genus Platygyra; species Platygyra sinensis. Next base: position 1,004 of record JAHPZR010016728.1, on the reverse strand, counting down.
ACATTAACCATCAATCTCACAAAACCGTACTACATTACTCAGGTGAGAGTTCCGACAGAAAAAGAACAAACCCCAAGGAAAATAATTTAGAGGAAAGGCAACGCACTAAATAAACACCTGGGAAAATAATGTAGGGGGAAGGCAACGTACTAAATAGACCCCTGGGAAAATAATATGGGGGGGAAGGCAACATGTCATACTAAGAGTACGTAAGAGTGGCGGGTGGAGAGTGGGAGGGGAGTGTTGGGCGAGAGTGTAAGACACGTGATTGAACCATATGGTGCAGGATGAACATGCTTTCTGCTACTCTTGGGCTACAAGTGAGAATTAAGCGCCAGATCAAGTAGGTCCAAATGCAGGTTATGATTGGAACAGTGGGTCCATAAAAGAGGAGCCATTTATGATTAAATCCAATTGAATCATTTGAGGATTGAAGAGGCTTAGAGATGTAAGGGGTTTCATGTTTTTTGCTGTTTTTAAGCATTAACCAAAGTTCAAGATTCATCTTTATTTTTCATTTTTGATAGATCTCAATGCAAGGTAAACTGTGTCACCCAGAAAATGAATGTGAGCCTCCCCCTGAATTTGTCTTCTTGGCATTTGACGGGAAAATCGTTCAAGAACATGGAAAGAAAAAGGTATCTGAGGATGATATCAGAGACATTTTTTTATGTGTATTTAATACGATAGTTATTCATATACTGATATCCGGAATTACTACGCCTACGAAATTATGATGAAATTTATGCATGCTTCTGAAAAGGTTCTTCATTAATTAAAATGGTGTTTTTGAATTTTGTTTTTGTAGCGTTTCCAAGGAAATCAGGTAGACCACGTGATTACGCACACCTTGATCGTACCCAAGAAGGCTTCGACAGTGACCTTTGACCTCAGTGGCACACAAGGAAAGAGATGCATGCGCGTGGAGGTGTATGGGAAGTCAGTCAAAGAAGCAGGTAGGCAATATTTACTAAATCTTGAAATAAACTTTGTGTTAATGTCCA
>JAHPZR010016727.1:5000-16260 GCA_019787425.1 Platygyra sinensis | reverse complement strand
CATACGTCTGTCCGTTACATCAGTCCCACACATCATCGGCCATATTATTTTACGCATCAGTCCACGCTCTATGGAGCGTGAAACATTTTATTCAGATGGCAATTGTGTAAATCTAGTGGTATTTAATCTTGTGGATAACAAACGACATGGTAAAAGCGACATACACTTAATACCTAAATTTTTCAAGGTTTTCCGCATAGAGTAGAAAAAAATATGCGGCTTATTTTTGACCTAATGTAACCATAAGAATTCACCAAAACTGCTTTACTACTTCATGGAGAAAATGTTCCTCTAAAGGATGACAGGTAAAAAATGTTCACAACGTGATCCAATGTTGGGGCAATTTTTGAAGGTTAGGTCAAGCATTTAGCATTTTGTTAAATTTAATTGAGATAACTGGCTCTGTATGAAACATAAAAGGTCTTAAGAAGAAAAGAGCATGGGTGTAATTGCTGATAAGTTACTTTTCAGGAGCCTGCTTATTTCACGTTTTGTTTTGTTCTGTTTTTTTGTCTTTTATACAGTTCCTCGACCCCTTGGTATGGAGTCTGGTGCCATCAAAGATTTCCCAGATAAATGGCATCGAGTGGAAACAGAAAACGGAACTCGCGATCAGTCTCGTCCTCAACTCGGGGACCAGAAAAAGCATGGTGTGTTCAGAGTTGGATAGTGTTAGGACATTAACAACAATCTCACAAAACCGTACTACATTACTCAGGTGAGATTGCCACAGAAAAAGAACAATCCCCTAGGGAAAATAATGTAAGGGGAAAGGCAACCGTGAACGGAATAAAACCCTGGGAAAATAATGAAGGAGGGAGGCAACGTACAAAAATAAATCCTGGAAAAATAGTATAGGGGGAAGGCAACGCACTAAATAAACTCCTGAGAAGATATTGTAGGGAAGAAGGCAAGGTACCAAATAAACCCATGGGAAAATAATGTAGGGTGAAGGCAACCCTGTGCTAAATAGAACCCTAGGAAAATAATAAGTCAACCTACTAAAATAAACCGGTGGGAAAATGATATAGAGGGAATGCAACGTACTACGTACTAAAAGTACGTAAGAGTGGTGGGTGGGGAGGGGTAGCCGGAGGGGGGTAGTGGGTGAGAGTGTAAGGCACGTGATTTTCCAGGATGAACAATGCTTTTTGCTACTCGTGGGCTACAAGTGAGAATTAGGCTACAGATCAAGTAGGTAGGTCCAAATGCAGATGACGATTGTAGTGCTCGCTTACTGGAACAGGGGGTCCACAAAAGAAGAGCCATTTATGATTAAATCCAATGGGGTCATTGGAGGATTGAAGCATTACCCAAAGTTCAAGATTCACCTTTTATTTTTCGTTTTAATAGATCTCAATGCAAGGAAAACTGTGTCACCCAGAAAATGAATGCGTGCCCTCCCCCTGAATTTGTCTTCCTGGCATTTGATGGCAAAATCGTTCAAGAACATGGAAAGAAAAAGGTATCTGAGAATGATATCACAAACATTTTTTGTGTATTTAGTACAAAAGTTTTTTTTGTATGTGTACTTAATACAACAGTTATTATGTTTGCAACCTTAGCAAACTTGGACACATATCCGCAATTACTACGTCTACGAAATTATGATGAAATTTATGCATGCTTTTGAAACGGTTCTTCATTAATTGAAATGTTTTTTGAACTTTGTTTTTGTAGCGTTTCCAAGGAAACCAGGTAGACCATGTGATTACGCACACCTTGATCGTACCAAAGAAGGCTTCGACAGTGACCTTTGACCTCAGTGGCACACAAGGAAAGAGATGCATGCGCGTGGAGGTGTATGGAAAGCCAGTCAAAGAAGAAGGTAAGCATTACTCATTAAATCTGGCAGAGGCTTTGTGTTAATGTCCAGTTTTCGACAAACCCATAAAAGATGATTGTTGATGCAGAGTGGGTGGGGGTCTTAAAACCAAAATTTCTCAGGGAGGTGTGTGGAGCTGAATTAGAAATTCTGGAGCAGTGAAAGCGGTACAACTAAAAACCGTCTAGGAGCTTGGCTCATGGGCATTTCTGGAATAACACAATTATCAAGCAGAAACTGACAAAATGTGTTACACCAGAGGGTGAGGGAAGGGAAAAAAGAAGGGGTGGGGTAGGGATAGGTACTTCCTTGTATCAGCTACATGTATAAATATGCCGTGCAAGAGAGTATGGCTCTTAAGCTTTTTTCCAGAAAGAAAGAGGGCTTACGATTTTGCCTAATCTGATGGTTATGACATAGTGAACAATGATTTAGCTTTGTTTTCATCTTTCAGAAACCCCAGCAGTAGTAAAGCGTGGCTTTCTCTGTGCACATGACGGCAATGAGCCGATTGTGTTTCTGTGTTTTGGAGAATACAGTGAAGATGACGTGTAAGTTTTCATGTAAACATCATAAAAAGTATATTCTCTTTTTCCAAGTAAAACCAAAGTAATTATTCTGGCCAATCACAAAGGACACAGTTAATCCAGTCAGCCAATCAAAAGTCGAAGTATGTAGCTGACGAAAACGTGCCCGTGTGAGTCACAATTGGCTTCGTATTATTACTGATTGGATGAAAAAATGGCGCGATTTTCTCAAGCCAATAGCCCCTTTCACGGTTAACTCTGCTCATTTACATTACAATAAAATCTAGCGCGTGTGTGAGGCAATTTCGGGCTATTTTGTAGTTTTAACCAGAAATTGCCTCGCATCCACGTTGGATTTTATTGTAATGCAAATGAGAAAAACTAACCATGAAAAGGGCTATTATATACCAAAGTAATACAAAACCAATTACTTTTCGACACTCAAATAATAAGCACTTTAACCCACAATCCCACAATCTTCGAGGCCATGAAAAGTGGAACTTCGTATACAATTTTGACATTGTATACAAGGTGTAATTGTGACATATTGCAGATCACTAACTGTCCCTCGTTCTTATCTTTACAGGTCTCCAAGAAGCACATGTTTGGGGACCCAAAATGAAGGAAAATCTCACTTTGGTAAGATCACAACTTAAAACTGTTCTCTAAAATTGTGCGGCTAAGTAACCGAGAGTGGTCAAAATGAAATTTTTCTTGGAAAAGTGAATACCGTACATACTATATCACACTAGACAATTATCATCCTTGGTTAACGGAACTGATCAAAATTGCCTTGATCAAGGTCAGATTTCTCCTTGGAATATGAATTCATACTCCATCACACAGGTCATGATATGAGAATTTAAGAAATGATCACCACTAGGAAATTGTTCTAACAATTTACTTATTATAACTTTACTGTAAGAAATGTATGACGACTATTATGGAAAAAAAAATCTATGTTGATGATAAGGGTTAAAGGGTTTAGTTTCAATAAAAGCGGAGAAAAATAGAATTCAAACTGTAACAAGTGCGATTACCAGTGGAACTTGATACAATGTTCTCTTTTATTTCGTCTAAGCCCTTGATCCAACCTTATTTACAATTCTGGCGTTTGATCCTGAAAATAAACGTCTGTACGGTGTCAGCAAACGCCACCGTCTGTACATGGAAAGTGATGACGTGTATGGCCGACAGTGGCACGTGATATTGCCTGTTAAGTGGGTGAACATACGGGACAAGCCAGGAATGCAGTTTATCACTGAAGTTCCGTTTGTGCCAGAAACTCGATTCACTCGGCTTCCAGCTCCAGAAGTGACGGATACTGACGTCCAAGGCAATAGATGGGGAGGTCAGTGATTCATACAGATAATGACGGGGATTTATTTCCACCTGCTCTCTTCGGACAAAATATGTCCCGTGGTAGGAAGCGATTGGGGACAACATATATAACCCGTCCGGATTTGATAGCCGTCACATGATCTCATAGAGGAGTGAAAAAAGCGAACGAAGTCATATTTTCAGATCTACCTAATTTATTCGAGTCACAGTGTTAGAAAACTAATATGCAAACCTATCAATTTGCAGTTATTTTACTCGCCACTCATTGATTTTCACTGGAGCAGTATTCTTTTACCACAGTAAGCGCGTTGTAGAAGTTGACAAAGGCTTGTATTTAGAGCGGGACCCCACTTCAAGTGCAACTTCTTCAACAGCGCGCGCAAATGACGCGTGCGGTCCAATAACACCAAGCACGTGCACACACACTCATACATTAACTCTATTACTATTCCGATTTTTAAATAGCACTGTTGCGCTAGTATCTCCGAAAACACTTAATTGTAAAATAGAAAAACTAAGTACATTTAATTGAATATACATAAAAAAACTGATTCATTATCTAACAATAAAAATAAGAAAAAAAGTTCAATGATCGTCTATTTAACAAATTGACGTCAGTTTTTTATGCGTCTGTCCTGTTATTGATCATGAATTTCGTCATAACATTGTCAAAGTAGCTGTGGATCCGCAGACTACTTTGACAATGTTATGACGAAATTCATTGTCAATAACAGGACAGACGCATTAAAAACTGACATCAATTTGTTTTTTACGATAACAAATTGTCGAATTGCCCGCTCTCGCTCGCTGACGCGTCGCATGAATTTCAAATTCATGTGTCTGTCCGCATATAGACAATAAAATTTAACCAATGAGCCTGCGTGAATTTCTGCAGTTATCGTAAAATTGCTCTTATATTGATTAAGTTTCTGTTTAAACATAGAAAGGGTATCAGCCTTCTGAGTAGTGTCTGGTACTTTGTTCCATGCATTGGAGGCCAGATGACGGAAAGACTGAAGGCCAAATGTTGTTGTCCTAACAGCAGGCGGCTTTAGTTTCGGGCCTATAAACCTCTTATAATATAGGAACCGGCCTCATGTGCGTAAACGGCTGACCAATATGCTAAAACAGGACTTGCTGATAACCAATCAGGTTAGAAAGTCTTGTTACAGTTGTGATTATCATCTTTGTAGGATCTTCTCTGGGTCTTCACGTCTTTCCTCCTGCTGTGAACAAGTGGTTGTTGGTTGGCTTGTGGAAGAATCACGGTGAGTTATAAAGATGCTAATCTTGTACCCAGATGGGAGGCGCAGTGGCCTCACAGTTTAAGGCGCCGGGTTCGAACCCTGGCCGGCGGGGACAATGTCCTGTGTTCTTAGGCAAGACACTTTACTCTCACAGTGCCTCTCTCCACCCAGGTGTATAAATAGGTACCGGTGAATTAATGCAGGGGATAACCCTGCGATGGACTAGCATCCCATCCATGGGGGAGTAGAAATATTGTTAGTCGCTTCATGCTACAGAAACCGGGATAAGCTCCAGACTGTTGAGCCACTTTCCCTTTGTACCCAGACGTCGCTTGTCACGACTGTTGTCTGATGCAAAAACATGAGCGATCTAACAATTTTTTTTCGGTCAACGGTCGGAATTTTGTAATGCGAACCGCTTAAATTGACCACCCATGGAAGAAAGAGCCACGAATCATAATTAATTAATTAATTGATCAATACATTGATCATTAATTACACTGATCATGACATTTTTACGACGGTACTACTTTTTTCTCAATCCGTTCAGATTTTAGCCCCTGTCAAAGCAGTCCTTGTCGCGGAGGAATATGCAATGAAAAATTCGATGGATACAGCTGTGACTGTTTTCCATTTTATTCTGGTCACCGCTGTGAGGGTAAGTACAAAAACACCTTAGACATCATAGCTTGAACAGAGCATTTGCACCGTAAGTTTATAGGAATTCTGCGGCATTGTTAATTGTATTTTGTATTTATGGACTGTGATGCTTTACCTAGACAAAAGAGTTTTTTATGGTACCTGCATAAAACGAATAGGAATTATAAGGAATATGGCAATCTAAATAAGACGCGTATACATATGATCCACATGGATGACATAAGAAGTTCCCTTTTTTAACAGAGACCAATATTAGATACAAGAAATATATGGAGTAACGTAATTGTCGACGTTCAGTCAATTTTTATTGGTTTCTAGAAAGCCTAGCTGAGTTACAGGACTCAAGTATTTTGAAAAAAACCGTCAGCCACTTGACAACTTTACAAAACTGGTTAAAACTGGTCAGGCAGAGCATAACCTCTCAGTGGAAGCGTTGCTGGCTTGCATCAGTGGATGGCTGGTCTGCCGGTACTTTTCATTTGTATTGCGACTACAAAGGACCGACAGTGACAATTATCCGGGTGGGAAAGTACATCTTTGGAGGATATACACGGGCATCGTGGGGTGAGTAGGCATTTCCTCTTTATATATGTAGGATTTATCACCTTTAGGACCACATCGCCTCGCATCAGTTGATCGTTTGTTCAACAAGTACAGTACATATCAGGAACACTTGATAACCCTCATTTGCATTTAAAGCGCGGACACCTCATGTAAAAACTTGGTCTAAATTGGTATCAAACGTTAAGTGATTCGCCATCAATCATTTGAAGTTTGGCAGACTATAAAACAATAATTAGATGAGGTTTTTGTGATATCCGGAATAATCAAGGTCGGATGCCGAGGATGCCGAGGCTGATTACATTTGCCGAGAACTTGGTTATTCCGGATATCACAAAAACCGAATTCAATTGTGTGTTTTATATCATAACCTTGTGTTTATGGAAAATACACGACGAAAAAAAACGCAATTATCGTACCGAACACAAGTTTTTATTTTCGACAAAGCCGTCCTCTTACTTGGCTGTCCGTGAACTTGACATTGCTTTTATTTGGAAATCATGCATTGCGCACGCAACCTACAGATTAATGAGTAGTCTGTAGGTTGCGCTGTTTCCTAGAATTAACTGTAGGTTTTTAGCCAATGAGAAAGATAGATGATGACTACAATGTATAATAATACAGTTACACAAACTGTCCAGGCCAGAAGTCCCAACAAACTCGGTATTGCTTTATGGAGTTGTGGAAACTGGTGTTTTCAATAATTTTGATACGAACCTTCTACCAGGAGTTTATCTTGCCAAAGCAAATCCACCTTTGAAGTTTGATCTTTACTTGTTAGTTTTTTGAAAACAATTTTTGACTTTATCCAATGTTTTGCCGTGGGGGCTTTTACGATTAGATGTAAAAACCCCAGGGTAACTTCTCTATTTTTTTTTCCAAATTAGCTTCGTCCACCCTTGTGAGTACAGGCAGGGAGTTCGACTGCGTTCGTGTTCTTCACTGGTGGAACACGCCCAAGACTGGGGACCAAGAATATTTAGGCTGCCAGGAAGAGGAAAAAATTCTTATAAACCATGCTATATACACCTGCTCTTCAGAAAGTACTTAGATTTGGATGTCTGGATCGGATATTTATATTGCCTCTTGAAGCCTCATCAAACAAAAATTCACACTCAAAACTTGGAAGCACCTACAATGGTACCATTTCGTGACAGCTATACTAGTGAGTTCACACACTCATTTCTGGCAGGAAGTCGTTACTTTTCAACCAGACGAAGTGGAAGTCTTCTATGAAACAAACTACAAATAAAAAACATGAACATTTGCAGCAGAAGTGTAAACTAGCTTTTTGAAGAGCTGTAGACCTAGGCAATGGGCCCGCATCCAGGGAGTATTGAGGAGGGTGCGTTGTTCTTTGAGTATTTTTTGCAGTACGTAGACCACCTTGAAAACGTTTTTTTTTTTTCGCTTTCAGGTGATATAATACTGTGTATTTCGACAGCTCCTAATTCTAACTAACGATCACTAACAAGGACTGGACAGTTTTTCACTCATAAAACGCACTTGTGTTTAAACGGCACATATATTATTGCGCATGTGCCTGTCACCTTGCTAACCTTAAATCTCCAGTTGTTTTGTGAGCCTTGATGTTATCGCACAGGGTTTCTGCGAGATTTTTTGATGCAAAGATATTTTGCAAATTGCTGTCTGTTTTTCTTCGGCCAACCAAGGCAATTCCTTCAGCTAATTGCTAACAACTTTACGAGTAAGATGATAATAATTTAATCATCCTCGTTACTTGATTATTAAGCATCCTTTTACTATCTGTTCCTTTAGAGGAGGGGTCGTTACGTTAATGGCGGAAGGAGCCGTTACTTTCGGCTTGCTAAAACGTGTACCATATGCAAGTTCAACTGATAAACGGTTTTTTATCAATTGAAACGTTTTCTTTTTGTGGATTATCTCCGTTTCTAGGAAGTAGTCCGAAGGGTCGCGCCCTGGTTTGTCTTAGCAGTTAATACTCTACATAGTGACGGTCTTAGAAACCCCTCCGGGAAGGGGATGTTATACTTTAACAAAGTTTTATGCGGGGAAGCTCTACCCCGAGGTAAAAAAGTGCTAAGCATATGGGCCCGTGTTTACAAAAACCGTGTTACGCTGCAAAACAACATAGTGAAAAGACCAAATTCTGCGTAGTATATGCGAGAGCTTGGCAGCGAATATTTCATCAATTTCCAGTTCAACGCCATCTTTATATTGAGCAATAAATACCGATACAGATATTTCCTTTCCCATATTCGCCCGACCGATCAAGTTTTTTTAACAAAAAAAATTGAGTGATTGCCTACACCCATCTGTTCTTGTTCCCCAAGTTTTCATTCGCTTATATAGATGTATATAAGCGAATGAAAACTTGGGGAACAAGAACAGATGGGTGTAGGCAATCACTCAATTTTTTTTGTAAAAAAACTTGATCGGTCGGGCGAATATGGGAAAGGAAATATCTTATCGGTAATTGCTCAATATAAAGATGGCGTTGAACTGGAAATTGATGAAATATTCGCTGCCAAGCTCTCGCATATACTACGCAGAATTTGGTCTTTTCACTATGTTGTTTTGCAGCGTAACACGGTTTTTGTAAACACGGGCCCATATGCTTAGCACTTTTTTACCTCGGGGTAGAGCTTCCCCGCATAAAACTTTGTTAAAGTTAAACATCCCCTTCCCGGAGGGGTTTCTAAGACCGTCACTATGTAGAGTATTAACTGCTAAGACAAACCAGGGCGCGACCCTTCGGACTACTTCCTAGAAACGGAGATAATCCCAAAAAAAGAAAACGTTTCAATTGATAAAAAACCGTTATCAGTTGAACTTGCATATGGTACACGTTTTAGCAAGCCGAAAGTAACGGCTCCTTCCGCCATTAACGTAACGACCCCTCCTCTAAAGGAACAGATAGTAAAAGGATGCTTAATAATCAAGTAACGAGGATGATTAAATTATTATCATCTTACTCGTAAAGTTGTTAGCAATTAGCTGAAGGAATTGCCTTGGTTGGCCGAAGAAAACAGACAGCAATTTGCAAAATATCTTTGCATCAAAAAATCTCGCAGAAACCCTGTGACGATAACATCAAGGCTCACAAAACAACTGGAGATTTAAGGTTAGCAAGGTGACAGGCACATGCGCAATAATATATGTGCCGTTAAACACAAGTGCGTTTTATGAGTGAAAAACTGTCCAGTCCTTGTTAGTTGATCGTTAGTTAGAATTTAGGAGCTGTCGAAATTACACAGTATTATATCACCTGAAAGCGAAAAAAAAAAACGTTTTCAAGGTTGTCTACGTACTGAAAAAAATACTCAAAGAACAACGCACCCTCCTCAATACTCCCTGGATGCGGGCCCATTGCCTAGGTCTACAGCTCTTCAAAAGCTAGTTTACACTTCTGCTGCAAATGTTCAATGTTTTTTATTTGTAGTTTGTTTCATAGAAGACTTCCACTTCGTCTGGTTGAAAAGTAACGACTTCCTGCCAGAAATGAGTGTGTGAACTCACTAGTATAGCTGTCACGAAATGGTACCATTGTAGGTGCTTCCAAGTTTTGAGTGTGAATTTGTTGTTTGATGAGGCTTCAAGAGGCAATATAAATATCCGATCCAGACATCCAAATCTAAGTACTTTCTGAAGAGCAGGTGTATATAGCATGGTTTATAAGAATTTTTTCCTCTTCCTGGCAGCCTAAATATTCTTGGTCCCCAGTCTTGGGCGTGTTCACCAGTCGGGCAAGAACACGAACGCAGTCGAACTCCCTGCCTGTACTCACAAGGTGGGACGAAGCTAATTTGGAAAAAAAAAATAGAAAGTTACCCTGGGGTTTTTACATCTAATCGTAAAAGCCCCACGGAAAACATTGATAAGTCAAAATGTTTTCAAAACTAACAAGTAAAGATCAAACTTCAAAGGTGGATTTGCTTTGGCAAGATAAACTCCTGGTAGAAGGTTCGTATCAAAATTATTGAAACACAGTTTCACAACTCCATAAAGCAATACCGAGTTTGTTGGGACTTCTGGCCTGGACAGTTTGTGTAACTGTATTATTATACATTGTAGTCATCATCTATCTTCTCATTGGCTAAAAACCTACAGTTAATTCTAGGAAACGAGCGCAACCTACAGACTACTCATTAATCTGTAGGTTGCGTGCGCAATGCATGATTTCCAATAAAAAGCAATGTCAAGTTCACGGACAGCCAAGTAAGAGGACGGCTTTGTCGAAAATAAAAACTTGTGTTCGGTACGATAATGCGTTTTTTTCTGTCGTGTATTTTCCATAAAACAAGGTTATGATATAAAACACACAATTGAATTCGGTTTTTGTGATATCCGGAATAACCAAGTTCTCGGCAAATGTAATCAGCCTCGGCATCCTCGGCATCCGACCTTGATTATTCCGGATATCACAAAAACCTCATCTAATTATTGTTTATAGTCTGCCAAACTTCAAATGATTGATGGCGAATCACTTAACGTTTGATACCAATTTAGACCAAGTTTTTACATGAGGTGTCCGCGCTTTAAATGCAAATGAGGGTTATCAAGTGTTCCTGATATGTACTGTACTTGTTGAACAAACGATCAACTGATGCGAGGCGATGTGGTCCTAAAGGTGATAAATCCTACATATATAAAGAGGAAATGCCTACTCACCCCACGATGCCCGTGTATATCCTCCAAAGATGTACTTTCCCACCCGGATAATTGTCACTGTCGGTCCTTTGTAGTCGCAATACAAATGAAAAGTACCGGCAGACCAGCCATCCACTGATGCAAGCCAGCAACGCTTCCACTGAGAGGTTATGCTCTGCCTGACCAGTTTTAACCAGTTTTGTAAAGTTGTCAAGTGGCTGACGGTTTTTTTCAAAATACTTGAGTCCTGTAACTCAGCTAGGCTTTCTAGAAACCAATAAAAATTGACTGAACGTCGACAATTACGTTACTCCATATATTTCTTGTATCTAATATTGGTCTCTGTTAAAAAAGGGAACTTCTTATGTCATCCATGTGGATCATATGTATACGCGTCTTATTTAGATTGCCATATTCCTTATAATTCCTATTCGTTTTATGCAGGTACCATAAAAAACTCTTTTGTC
>JAHPZR010016727.1:0-2500 GCA_019787425.1 Platygyra sinensis | reverse complement strand
CTTAAATTCTCATATCATGACCTGTGTGATGGAGTATGAATTCATATTCCAAGGAGAAATCTGACCTTGATCAAGGCAATTTTGATCAGTTCCGTTAACCAAGGATGATAATTGTCTAGTGTGATATAGTATGTACGGTATTCACTTTTCCAAGAAAAATTTCATTTTGACCACTCTCGGTTACTTAGCCGCACAATTTTAGAGAACAGTTTTAAGTTGTGATCTTACCAAAGTGAGATTTTCCTTCATTTTGGGTCCCCAAACATGTGCTTCTTGGAGACCTGTAAAGATAAGAACGAGGGACAGTTAGTGATCTGCAATATGTCACAATTACACCTTGTATACAATGTCAAAATTGTATACGAAGTTCCACTTTTCATGGCCTCGAAGATTGTGGGATTGTGGGTTAAAGTGCTTATTATTTGAGTGTCGAAAAGTAATTGGTTTTGTATTACTTTGGTATATAATAGCCCTTTTCATGGTTAGTTTTTCTCATTTGCATTACAATAAAATCCAACGTGGATGCGAGGCAATTTCTGGTTAAAACTACAAAATAGCCCGAAATTGCCTCACACACGCGCTAGATTTTATTGTAATGTAAATGAGCAGAGTTAACCGTGAAAGGGGCTATTGGCTTGAGAAAATCGCGCCATTTTTTCATCCAATCAGTAATAATACGAAGCCAATTGTGACTCACACGGGCACGTTTTCGTCAGCTACATACTTCGACTTTTGATTGGCTGACTGGATTAACTGTGTCCTTTGTGATTGGCCAGAATAATTACTTTGGTTTTACTTGGAAAAAGAGAATATACTTTTTATGATGTTTACATGAAAACTTACACGTCATCTTCACTGTATTCTCCAAAACACAGAAACACAATCGGCTCATTGCCGTCATGTGCACAGAGAAAGCCACGCTTTACTACTGCTGGGGTTTCTGAAAGATGAAAACAAAGCTAAATCATTGTTCACTATGTCATAACCATCAGATTAGGCAAAATCGTAAGCCCTCTTTCTTTCTGGAAAAAAGCTTAAGAGCCATACTCTCTTGCACGGCATATTTATACATGTAGCTGATACAAGGAAGTACCTATCCCTACCCCACCCCTTCTTTTTTCCCTTCCCTCACCCTCTGGTGTAACACATTTTGTCAGTTTCTGCTTGATAATTGTGTTATTCCAGAAATGCCCATGAGCCAAGCTCCTAGACGGTTTTTAGTTGTACCGCTTTCACTGCTCCAGAATTTCTAATTCAGCTCCACACACCTCCCTGAGAAATTTTGGTTTTAAGACCCCCACCCACTCTGCATCAACAATCATCTTTTATGGGTTTGTCGAAAACTGGACATTAACACAAAGCCTCTGCCAGATTTAATGAGTAATGCTTACCTTCTTCTTTGACTGGCTTTCCATACACCTCCACGCGCATGCATCTCTTTCCTTGTGTGCCACTGAGGTCAAAGGTCACTGTCGAAGCCTTCTTTGGTACGATCAAGGTGTGCGTAATCACATGGTCTACCTGGTTTCCTTGGAAACGCTACAAAAACAAAGTTCAAAAAACATTTCAATTAATGAAGAACCGTTTCAAAAGCATGCATAAATTTCATCATAATTTCGTAGACGTAGTAATTGCGGATATGTGTCCAAGTTTGCTAAGGTTGCAAACATAATAACTGTTGTATTAAGTACACATACAAAAAAAACTTTTGTACTAAATACACAAAAAATGTTTGTGATATCATTCTCAGATACCTTTTTCTTTCCATGTTCTTGAACGATTTTGCCATCAAATGCCAGGAAGACAAATTCAGGGGGAGGCACGCATTCATTTTCTGGGTGACACAGTTTTCCTTGCATTGAGATCTATTAAAACGAAAAATAAAAGGTGAATCTTGAACTTTGGGTAATGCTTCAATCCTCCAATGACCCCATTGGATTTAATCATAAATGGCTCTTCTTTTGTGGACCCCCTGTTCCAGTAAGCGAGCACTACAATCGTCATCTGCATTTGGACCTACCTACTTGATCTGTAGCCTAATTCTCACTTGTAGCCCACGAGTAGCAAAAAGCATTGTTCATCCTGGAAAATCACGTGCCTTACACTCTCACCCACTACCCCCCTCCGGCTACCCCTCCCCACCCACCACTCTTACGTACTTTTAGTACGTAGTACGTTGCATTCCCTCTATATCATTTTCCCACCGGTTTATTTTAGTAGGTTGACTTATTATTTTCCTAGGGTTCTATTTAGCACAGGGTTGCCTTCACCCTACATTATTTTCCCATGGGTTTATTTGGTACCTTGCCTTCTTCCCTACAATATCTTCTCAGGAGTTTATTTAGTGCGTTGCCTTCCCCCTATACTATTTTTCCAGGATTTATTTTTGTACGTTGCCTCCCTCCTTCATTATTTTCCCAGGGTTTTATTCCGTTCACGGTTGCCTTTCCCCTTACATTATTTTCCCTAGGGGATTGTTCTTTTTCTGTGGCAATCTCAC
>JAHPZR010016726.1:0-23531 GCA_019787425.1 Platygyra sinensis | reverse complement strand
TCACCGAACTCTTAGACGGCTATCACTTTGCACGAATCGAGCCATCACTTTGTACGTTTCTTCTCTAGTCCGGCAGCCAGCGTGACATACTTGCATTTACTTCCATACAATGTTTTTTGTGAATTCTTATCAAAAACATACCCCTTAGCAATAATCTGAGTGATGACAGTCCGTAATTGTTGGGCATCAGGAATTACAGGGGGGGAGGGGTGGGGACATATTTCATGACGTCATAGAAGTAGCAAGTAATCAACATTTACAGTTTCTTTTCTTGTTTTTATTCGAATTCTTATTTAAAGCATACCCCTTATCAGTATTATCGATAATCTGAGTGATTACAGCCCGTAATGGGCACCAAGAATTACGAGGGAGGGAGGGTGGGGACATATTTCACAATGTCGTGAAAGTAGCAAGTAATCAACATATTCAATTTTCTGTCTTGTTTTTAGTCGCACATGGTTCAAACTCACAAGACAGTGTTTCTAGGAAGTCATCTGAAAACAGGTTACTAGTTTGTAAATTTTCTGGACAGCGGGGCCCTTTGATGACGTCACACCTTGCATACGGCGGCTGAGCCCGCAGTACATGCGGCTGTCAAAAATTAGGTGTCCTATCGAAACGACACGAAAATAGCCTTTTTCTTCGCCGCTAGCTAAAATAAAGACAATGGTAAAGTTGCATTGGCCTCTTTTAATAATTAACTAGTGAATTTTGGGTTTAATTTGACGACGAACAGCACATTTTGTTCAAATTAAGACAACTATTATCCTACATGGCCGTGCTCGACGAACTACTATTTGGCGCCAAATTAGAAGCTTGGAGACACAAGATGTTTCATATTTTTCACCTTTTGCACTGTGAAATGGTTTTTGGAATTATAAATCCCCTTTAGTGAATATTTAATGCAATCTCCTATGAGAAAAGTTGCTTGATTTCAGTGCCTTTCCTGTCAACTTACATTGATGTGAGGACAGTAAATTTTTTCCCACCTGCTGAATCCTGATTGGTCAATTCAAATTTCCCGCACGCCAGCCGTATGCAAGGCAGTACTTGCGCGTTGACTTGGGTTGTAGATTCCTGTTGACCTCATTTTTCCATAGTAAACAAAATAGTACTCTAATTTAAGTTATCAGTCGATAGCGCCGTTCCTTGATTCCCACGTTATTCTTGAAGACGTCTGCGTCTCATAAGACTTAACAGTTAATCGGTGACCTCTCTTGGTATAGCTACCGTCTTGGTAAGTTCGTGTAGACGTTCATCTCCAGCATTGCATTTACAAAACAGAGTGCACGGCAATTTCCTGCGGCTACAGCTGCACCTCATGTTTCTGCACGTTGAAGCGCCTTCACAGTTGCACGTAATCAGGGTCATGATTTCATCTGGTGCCAACGTAACACGGTCTGCCACAATTGTTGGAAGCAATGTCTTGGAAGGTTCATGTCTCACATATCCATATTCCACTAGATCAAGAGCAGGTGGATCAAGGGACAGTGCTGCTTTCCAAGTGCCCGTCTGAAGGTGGGACCTCTTGACGTTCTCTACAAAAGCCTGTAGGCGGCAGTGCTTGTATCTTAGGGGCTGAAGTTGCTGTATTTCCAAACTTCGTTGTCCAGATCTTGTATCTGATGTCGGACATCGTCTCCTCGCCTACTCGGTCGCTGTAGCAAGCACCGATAACGTTGTTGCCTGGTCAACGACGTCAGATAACGGCGCAACTAGGCAGCCAAACAGCGACAGCGACTAAGGAGCAGCAATGCGATTCTTTAAGACAGTTCTTTTGCCAGCGTCCCAAAGTATGTAGATACAATGTCGCACCCGGATAGCGCATGGGCTTCTGGTAAACCAGGTATGATACTTCGGTGGGCTTTTACAGTGGCCTTAATTTCGATAAATGATCTTTGCTGAATCGGTGAGATCATAAACATTGGACAAATAAGGCGTTTATTCAAATAATGAAAGAGGAACAGGATAAACACATTTGTGTCGTCTGCAACGACCACTGCAGCACTAGAATGTTTCTTTGCACACATGATAGCCTGTTGGGCAATGATGTTATCTGCCTCTTCGTGAGATGTTGCAATATCTTCCCTTGCAGTGACAACCCCTTTGTGGATCTCGGTTGGGAGATCCAGCTGTGATAACCAGCTTGTTTCTGGTAGTATGTTGAGCATGGAGTTCCTCATCGTTGATAATGCTGCCGCAAATGATTGACATCAACTGCTTCTTGTTAGAAGAAACGGTTAGCACAGCCTTCTGAGAGACAGGAGGGGTGTTGTCTGTGAGGTGATACACCCTGCTTGCCTCACATGTTCTCTTGCTGCTGCACTCGCGATATCTGTCAAAGATCAAGTACATCTAAATCAAGTATTTTCTTTAATAGGAAACCCTTGACATTCTCCACAAAGTCGGCGATGACACCTTTAGTTGGCCAATGGACAACCCACAGGACAGCGGAGCCATCCAGCACACTTGCCGCAAAATTGGACGTACTGCATCGCGATGACCCTTCTTTGGCAAGCCACTTCTTTAAGTCCGATTTGGCTTTGCACCAAATCATGAAACATTGACGTCGGTACAGGAGCCAGCTCATGACTTAATACTTTCTTGATATCAATGTCCCTTGAACTTGCTTGGATGCCTATTACTCTACCGTAAATCACTGAAGTATCATATACCGTCTGCGACCCACCTTAATATGCTTTTTACTGTCTGAAAGAGTCTCAGTGACTTTCTTTGAGATGTACTCAGGAACCTTAGCTTCTGACCAGCCTTTCTTGAATTATTGCATTTGCTTGGTACCAATTGCTACTGCGTCGCGGACATTTACTGTGTCATCATACCGAGACTGGTCATGATCTATCTGCTTCACAGATGATTTTGGCGAGGTTCCCGATCAAGAGATCTTGTGTGACGTATTTCTTCTAAACACCACAAGACTTGACAGTCCAGGAGAGGAGAGGACTGCAATGCGATCCAAAAAGTGATCTTGAATCTTCACAAGAAGGGATCTTTGCAGAAGCACTTTCCCGCCCAATAGCAGGGTCTGTATTCTCGTCTTCCTTTGAAGCATTTTTGACAGCAGAAATAGGTTTAAGAGACATAAAGCTTGCCATGTAATTGACATGATATCGCGCATCCGCTGCGTGCAAATCACTTAAAGCCACTTCAACGCGAACTCTCACTTTGGCTGGCAACATCATTGCGTTGTGTGCAGACTTCTAATATAGACTCCTTGAATGCCTTTTTGCCACGACCTGCATATGCAGTCTGGCAAAGCACTGCTTTCTTCACACGGTCTGGTTGCTTCTTGTCTTTCCTCATCGCACACAAATCCCTGTAAAAAAAATCCTCTTTGAAGCGAAATACTGGTGCATCTGAGCGGCGTTGTTTTTTCAATGGGCCCGGCTGACTTGCTGGGACACTGGCGCAACCTTTTCGTTTCTTGTGACGACTCAAATGTTGCTGAGAAGTGTAAGTAGATCACAGCCCCTATGGCATTCGATGGTCAGTTCTGGATTCTTTACTTCCCAATCTATCAACTAGATCAACATGAACGTTGTCCTTATACTCTTTCGAAAACCATATTACTGATTCGATGCGAGCAGGGCCTGCCTTCGTCAGTTCACTTTTGTCATCACAGTTATATTTCCACTAAAAATAACAGTGGTTTTCCATTCTTAGCGGGAACTATTGCAAGTTACAAGGCGATACAATTGCTAAGGATTGTAAGTGTGCTACAATAAGGCTGCACCTGCAGGCTGCAACAGACTGCCTCGTATAATCGCCCAAATTATTACTACAGCAAAAGACAATTTTAATTTTCATTTCTAAGATAAACACTATATATTTCTGTTTACAATAAAAGATGAAATATATATAGTATTATGTATTCTTTAGAAATTATAAAAAGTAAAATTTAACATAGCCGCGGAAACAAATAAACTAAAACTCAATTTGATTTTCGCATTTTGTTTCGAGTCATTCGAGCGTCTTAGAAGTAGCGATTTTAGCTCAAAAAAGCTAAATATACATAAAGTTAACAGTTCAAATAATTTAAATTAAATTAAATCTTCCATTCTATTTTATAACATAACTTAAGCAAAGCGCGCGCTCTGATTGGCTAATTCGCCATCTACTATTTGCCCATGGGTGTATGCTGCTGACGTACTCAATAAATAAAGCAAAGCGCGCGCTTTGTGATCTAGCTTAATTTGTTGCGGGCCTCGTGAGTCCACAACATTTTGACCACTGTTATGACACGTATCGTTGTCGATTAGAGTAAAGACTACGCTAAAGCACATTCAATTTGTTTTTTACCACAATATCAAAGATAGCGAAATAAATATTTGTCTACTCGGACTTGAAAGTGCACGCGCTGCATTATGCAAATGAAGCAATTTCATTGGTTGCTATGCGTAGCAAAGAATTGTGACTGGTCGAGAAAAATCACGCCACTGTTTCGAACGTCCCTGACTCGAACCCCTGACTCGAGCGTCGCTTCTCGTGGAATGAAAACTTACAGCGAAAGCAGAATTGAACTGCGAAATCTACAAATCTTGAAAAAAATGCTGGAAAAATCAAGTCAGTTTTCGTCACAGAGCAGCCTTGTGAGCCGAAAGGCTTAGACGCTGCCTTTAAAATTGCAGGAGTTGGAAAAATACCCTCGAAAAACTTGTGGTTGCTGTCAACCTAGAGTCCGCTTGATTTGAAAGGAGCGTAAATGACGGTGGAGATTTTTGTCTCCAGTGGTTGGTGATTCTCAAATCAGTTTGATATTGTGTCGGAGACACATTTGAGCTGCGATATTGTTGGCCTTGAGCTGTGGTCAGTTATACTTAGCTCGCTGCTGTGCGCTGAAATGGACAGGAACATTCGTATCGGAAAGTAAAGTTATGTGTTTATTTTATCTGTTTTTAAGAAGTGATGTTTTGATGTTTCATTCCTGACATCAATCATTTTGCCAATAGTTGTTTTGACCCTGTGAAAAGTTGAATTTTCAAATAAATTTAGAAAAATTTTTGTTTATTGGGTTTGTTAAATTCGAGATAAAGCAATGGTTCTCGGCTTACCAAGACCAATTTTACGCGTGGTTTAGTCTCGCTAGACTGCCGACTGAGAATGCTCGAGAATTTTTTCTGGATCATTTTCTAAAAAAAGCGGCTTTATCTTTCTTCTTCCTGCTTCTCGAACCTGTTCAATGCCTCGTCAAAACTTTTTTGTATCTTATCTTTTGCCTAGTTACGTAAAATATTATCTTAATTCTCAAAACTTTCCGCCATTTTGGAACAGCAGAGGGAAAATCTAAGCTTCCTCTTGTGACTCTAAGCTTGGAGTGTTTTTTTGTATGTTCTTAAATGTTGGGTTTGAAATAAACGTCGAAATACTCTTCCCACTCTCCCTCCCTGCATGGTACACATGCACTTTTCAAGCTATAATGTCTGAGATTTCAGTTTTTGTACTTACCCTCACAGTTGCGACCAGAATAGGCCGTTCCGAAATTCAACAGGGAACTGGGGCGAGTTTCAAATTTTAACCAATCGATAAACTGACACCACCACATGAAAGATCATGTCAAGATTGATCATTTGACCAAGTATGATGCTTTTAGGGTGAGCAGAGACCAAGTTATGGACCTTGAAATATGGCTCAAAATCCATACAAACGTCTCTAATTTTGAGACAGCGTCCCCCAAAACCATACAAACTCTTAAAATTTTCCGTGATACTCTTTAAAATGGTCAAACATAGTGATTTTCATCTCAGCTTCTTTCAAATAGTAGGTGTATTACGGGATTTTACAGCTGTCACAAAACTGATGAAAAATTTTAAGAGTTTGTATGGTTTTGGGGGACGCTATCTCACAATTAGAGACGTTTGTATGGGTTTTGAGCCATATTTGAAGGTCCATAACTTGGTCTCTGTTCACCCTAAAAACATCATACTCGGTCAAATGATCAATCTCGACATGATCTTTCATGTGATGGTGTCAGTTTATCGATTGGTTCAAATTTGAAACTCGCCCCAGTCCCCTGTTGAATTTCGGAACGGCCTATAAAATGGCAAACAGTCACAGCCGTATCCATCGCTTTGTACATTGCATGTTCCTCCGCGTGCACAAGGACTGCTTTGACACGGACTAATATCTGAATGGAACGAGATAAAAGAAAATGGTCGTGTCGTTAAAAATTTCATGGGGTCAGTGTAATTAATGATCAACTATTACTAAGTATTAAAATAAGCAATGAAGTATTATAATTACTCTTTCAACTTTCATGAGAAATCAATTCGTCAAGTTAAATTGCCCGCCAGACATGAAGATATAAAAACTCATTTCAGAACATGTTTTCTTTAATTTTGCGTAACGTTTTAATAAAGTCATTCGACGAAACTAATTCGTGCATAGTTCATTTGACCAGTTCGCGCTGCAAAATTTTGACCGCTCAGAAAGAAAAATGATAATTCTAGAACCAGGATTTCTCACCGCCAGGTGCAAGGCCCACTTTTCAATGTCAGACCTCCGACTGAGGATCGGAGTAGCCTGTTCGGCCAGGCTCTCAGTCAGTGGAGACGATCAAAGAAGCATGCAGACTAGCAGACTAGCGGGTTCAATGGCGACACTCCTTTAAGAACGGGGAAATGTTCTGAATGAATAATAACGTTTTTTTTCTTGAATTCGGCTTTCGTAAGATACGAAAAATTCTGCACATCTCGTAGGGTGTTATCCACCTCGGTCTTCGGTCTCGGTGGAAAACACCCTTCTAGATCTGCAGAATTCTTCATATCCTAGTCAGCCTCATTCAATAATAATAGTGGAACCAGAGAATTAACTCTGAAGTGTAAATTATAGTGTTACTTAAACCCATGAATAACCCACTGGGCGTTAGCCCTAGTAAAGGGAAACAGGGAACCACACGAGGCAAAGAAAAAATCTTTTGTCCTCGGTGGGAATCGAAGTTAAATTGCCCGCCAGACATGAAGAGAAATTAGCTAATCTTAGCTACTCTTTTAAATCCGAGATGAAATAAAGGTGATGTATGTATGTATGTATGTATGAACCCACGACCTCCGGAATAGATCTACCGTTACTCTGCCGACCGAGCTACAAGGTCGCACAGAGAAAGTCGGGGACGATTTTAGATGGTGAATCGCGGCGAAGAGAAAGTAAGGGTACATATGAATGTTGTGCCGCGTAGCACTGGGAACACAAATAGTGGAACCAGAGAATTAACTCTGAAGTGTAAATTATAGTGCTACTTAAACCCATGAGTAACCCACTGGGCGTTAGCCCTAGTAAAGGGAAACAGGGAACCACACGAGGCAAAGAAAAAATCTTTTGACCTCGGTGGGTTCTATTCCCACCGAGGTCAAAAGATTTTTCTTTGCCTCGTGTGGTTCCCTGTTTCCCTTTACTAGGGCTAACGCCCAGTGGGTTATTCATGGGTTTAAGTAGCACTATAATTTACACTTCAGAGTTAATTCTCTGGTTCCACTATTTGTGTTCCCAGTGCTACGCGGCACAACATTCATATGTACCCTTACTTTCTCTTCGCCGCGATTCACCATCTAAAATCGTCCCCGACTTTCTCTGTGCGACCTTGTAGCTCAGTCGGCAGAGTAACGGTAGATCTATTCCGGAGGTCGTGGGTTCGATTCCCACCGAGGTCAAAAGATTTTTTCTTTGCCTCGTGTGGTTCCCTGTTTCCCTTTACTAGGGCTAACGCCCAGTGGGTTATTCATGGGTTTAAGTAGCACTATAATTTACACTTCAGAGTTAATTCTCTGGTTCCACTATTTGTGTTCCCAGTGCTACGCGGCACAACATTCATTCAATAATAGCTAAGTAATCAATTCATTAAAGTGTCCATACGGCCAAAGTTATTTTGGTTTTCATCATCTCTATAACATCTAAAAATGTCTTCAAACCCCAAAAAGTGAATTCCGATGCTTTTTGCCATAAAATCAAGCTTTAAATTTCCCGCCTTGGCCACGCCCAATGAAGATGACCGCGTAATGATAGATTGGTGACGAATGACGTCACTTCAGGAATATCTCAAAGCCTTATGCTTTTATTTTGCTTGCTTGACGACCACATTGCTTCGCAGACTTCAATTTGTTTGTTTTTTGGGAGGAAAACTCTTCACCACTACTGAAACAAAAATTACCTAAACTAGAAGGACTCGTGATTCCTGACTTGGCGTCACGACCCGTTCAGAAACCCAGACTCTTTTCTGCACTGACTCGCGGTCAACTTCATTGGGCGTGGCTGAAGCTGTAACTTTAAGGCGATATCTTAGGGCGTTAAAATCTCAGAATCCAATTTTTTTCTTAGAATACCTTTTTACACAGTATAGAGCTACCATAATTATAAAAACCCTGTTGGCCTTATAGACACTTTAATGTAATCTTGAGGGGTACGCTTGACTTGGTTTAACCGTAAAAGCTCGGTGAAACAAAATGTTTCATAATTTCCACTTCTTACAATCTGATATGGTTTTTGAAATGGTGACTCCCTTCCCGCGAATATTCCGTGCCGTCTCGAATGAGAACTGAAGTCGCATCGACGTCAGGACAGTGCAATTTTCCCATCTTCTGAATGCTGATTGGACAATTCAAATGCCAGGCGCGCTGGCCATATGCAAGGACTGACTGAGAGCCTGGAAAGTGCTTCTGAGCACAAGATCAGCATTTTTACTCACCGTGATTTCTTCCCAAACCAACCAACAGCCATTTCTTCCCATCAGAGGGAAGGAAGTGAAGACCCAAAGAAGATCCTGTAAGGATGATGGTTATAACTGTAACTAGATTGTCTAATCTGATTGGATATCAGCAGGTCCCATTTTAGCAATTATTGCTAAGTTAACGCACGTGCCTGGTATTATTGGACCGCACACATCATTCGCGAGCGCTGTAGAAGAAAAGTTGCACTTAAATGGGTTCTCCCTCTTATGTATAATAGTAAAGTGCGGAATTGCCAATAAAATGTGATTGGCGTAAATAATTATCTAAGTGTGCCTCGATTGAATGGTTACATCCCAAAAAATGTGACTTCGTTCGCTTGTTTCACTTCTCTGAGAAATCGGGTTACAGCTATCAAATCAGACAGGTTATATATGTTGTCTGCAATCGCTTTTGGGATACGTTTTGTCCGGTGAGAGCGCGTGGAAAGATATCCCTGTATTTATCCGTACAATGACTGACCTCCCCATTTATTGCCTTGGACGTCTGTATCCGTCACTTCTGGAGCTGGAAGCCGAGTGAATCGAGTTTCTGGAATAAACGGAACTTCAGTGATAAACTGCATTCCTGGCTTGTCCCGTATGCTCGCCCACTTAACAGGCAATATCACGTGCCACTGCCGGCCATACACGTCATCACTTTCCATGTACAGACGGTGGCGTTTGCTGACACCGTACAGACGTTTATTTTCAGGATCAAACGCCAGTATTGTAAATAAGGCTGGATCAAGGGCCTAGATGAAAGAAAATGAAACAATATGTTAATAATTCCCTTTTCAACTGACACAAAAGCCCCGAAGGGGTACTCCCTGAAAAGTTGAATGGGTGTGTGCGGCCCTCTTTCCAAAACCCTTACCCTAATAGCCCTTTTCACGGTTAATTTTTCTCATTTGCATTACAATGTAATCCAACATGGATGCGAGGCAATTTCGGGCTAAAACTGCAAAACAGCCCGAAATTGCCTCGCATACATGCTAGATTTTATTGTAATGGAAATGACCAAGGTTAACCGTGAAAAGGGCTATTGCAACCAAATCTGTGATTTTGTTACCCTTTTTATGACCTGGCCTAAAATTCGATACCCCATTTATGATCGTTGCAGCTGGTACAGTCGCCCTAATTGTGAACATTGTCTCAATCTTGATTTAGACGCAACTGAATATTGTCTGCATTTTTACCTGCGTAAGTAAGGTGGGTGTCATCAGTGTACAATTTCACAGACAGTTTGATAGATCGTTGATGTATAACAGAAATAGTAGTGGCCCCAAAATCGTCTCCTGGGGAACACCGCAACTTAACGAACAGCTTCTAGAAAGCGACCCGTTGATGGAGCACATTTGAGGAGGACGATGACTTAAACCATTGGTACGCGTTACCGTCAAGAGAAAATTTTCTCTAGTTCCCATGTATGCGGTAATTACTTAATTTCGATAAAAGGATCTCGTGGTTAACTCTGTCGAAGGCCTTAGATCTAGGAAAACAGAGCCATCATTTTACCACGGTCAATGCTGTATGCCCAAGTGTCCGTGGCCTCAAGGAGAGTCGTGACAGTTGAGTGAAAGCCCGATTGATATTTACAGATAATATTGTGCTCTTCTGGCTAAGCGTATAATTGATCATAGACGATTCTTTCGAAGACCTTGGCCATAACTTAGATCACCGAGATTGGACGATAATCATTTAGATCATCCCGATCGCCTTGTTTAAAAAGTGCTGTGACCTTTGTGCATTTCCAATCATCCGGAAATATGCCTGAACTTATTGACTGGTTAAAAATATCACGGTTAGGGATGCAAATGAGATTTGCACATTCTCAAATGAGCCTAGCAGATATTATGTCAAGGCCAGCTGCCTTTGACTTATTAAGATGATTCAAAAGTGAGAGAGCTTATTTGTACTGGTTGAATGGAGCTGAAACCGTTTATCTGTCCCTCTGAGGTCCTTCTGATAGAATACAGGCGAAATAAAAAACCCGAACCAGAAAATCCTGGTTGCAGTTTAGTTGAGCGCATGTCAGTTGAACTTTGCTCGGACACTCGGACTGTCCTTTCTGGTATTCGCACTTGTTCCGGCTTCAGTGCTACTTTACTGCGCTTTTCTTCAAACTGCTTTGTAACCCTCAAAGCCTCATGACCAACATAGATTTTCTCCTTATATGTCTTCGTACATTTCTTACAATAATACTTGGGAGAATTGCTACAAGTATTAATTAAGACAACTTTTCAGTGGAGATCATTTGGTAAATTCTCATAACCTGTGTGATGGAGTATGAATTGAAATTCCAAGGATAAATGCGATCTTGATCAAGGCAATTTTGATCAGTACATTAGCTAAAAATGATAATTTCCTAAATTTCCATGAACAGTGTGCTATATTTAATAATTATATAGTTACTTTTCAAGGAGAAATACTTTTTGATCCATCTTGGTTACGAGACCGCACAAATTTAGAGATCACTTTTAGTTGTAATCTTACCAAAGTGAGATTTTCCTACATTTTGGATCCCCAAACATGTGCTTCTTGGAAGCCTGTTGACATAAGAACGAACGGAAGCTATAGCGATCTACAATCAGTCACAATTTCGTAATTGTTAATACCGTGACGTGCTTTTCAACATTGTACACCAAGGCTCCACTTTTCATGGCCTCGAGGATTGTGGGTGTTTGAAGCTAAAATTTGAAAGACCTTTGTAAAAATTAAATAAGGTTATAAAGCGCTTATCACTTGAGTGTCAAAAAGTAATGGGTTTTGTATTAATTTGCTACACAATTGGATTAAAAAGCTTGCGTCACTTTTTCATCCGATAGTATTCGAAGTATACGAAGCCAACTGTGACTCATATGCACATTTTTCGTCAGCTACATACTTCGAGATTTGATTGGGTGCATGACTGAATTAACTGTGCCCTTTGTAATTGGCCAGAATGATTACGTGGGGTTTATTTGGAAAAAGAGAATATTCTTTTAATGGATCAATATCAGTATCTGGGCGCACCTAACCCAAAATGTTATAATATGTTAATAAGTTAGTGTTACTGTTGGGCTAGAGAAGGGGTAGGTGCGCAATTGCCCAGATACTGATATTGATCCCTTTTAATAAACAAATAAAGAAGCCTAGGCCGTGTGTTATACTGTGATAAAACATGGGTTTTTGACCAATCAGGGTCCCATCTTTATCATAAAGATATTTACATGAAAACTTACTCGTCATCTTCATTGTATTCTCCAAAACACAGAAACACAATCGACTCATTGCCGTCATGTGCACAGAGAAAGCCACGCTTTACCACTGCTGGGGTTTCTGAAAGATAAAAACAAAAGCTAAATCATTGTTCAACAAAGTCATTATGTCATTACCATCAGATTACCATCAGATTCTTTCTGGAAAAAAGCTTAAAAGCCATTGTCTCCTGCACGGCATATTTATACATATAGCTGATACAAGGAAATACCTGTCCCTAACCCGACCCCTTTTTTCCCTCCCCTCCCCCTCTGGTTTAACACATTTAAGCAGTTTCTGGTTGATAATTGTGTTATTCCATGCTTACCTTCTTCTTTGACTGGCTTCCCATACACCTCCACGCGCATGCATCTCTTTCCTTGCGTGCCACTGAGGTCAAAGGTCACTGTCGAAGCCTTCTTTGGTACGATCAAGGTGTGCGTAATCACGTGGTCTACCTGGTTTCCTTGGAAACGCTCCAAAAACAACGTTAAAAAAACCCTTTTAATTAATCAAGAACCTTTTCAAAAGTATGCATACATTTCATCATAATTTCGACGACGTAGAAATTCCGGACATGTGTTTAACTTTGCCAAGGTGGCAAACATAAAAAAAAAAATATTGTATTAGATACACAAAAAAATGTGGTGATATCATATCATTTCCAGATACCTTGTTCTTTCCATGTTCTTGAACGATTTTCCCGTCAAATGCCAGGAAGACAAATTCAGGGGGAGGGTCACATTTATTTTCTGGGTGACACAGTTTACCTTGCATTGAGATCTATTAAAAACGAAAAATAAAAGGTAAATCTTGAACTTTGGGTAATGCTTCAACAACAACTTTATGATCCTATTGGATTTAATCATAAATGGCTCCTCTTTTATGGACTCTCTATTCCAATAAGCAAGCACTATAATCGTCACCTGTATTGGAACTACTTGAGCTGGCGCCTAATTCTTACTACTTGTAGCCCAAGAGTAGCAAAAGCATCGTGCAATCACGTGTCTTACACCCTCACCCACAACTCCCCTCCCCCTACGTTATTTTCCGAAGGTTTTATTTAGTATATTACCTTCCCCTCTACATTACTTTCCCAGAGGTTTATTTAGTACGTTGCCTTCCCCTACATTATTTCCCCAGGGGTTTATTTAGTACGTTGCCTTCCTCCTACATTATTTCCCCAGGAGTTTTTTTTGGCACGTTGCCTTCCCCCCTACATTATTTTCACAGGGATTTATTTAAAACGTTGCCTTTCCCCTACATAATTTTCCCAGGGAATTGTTCTTTTTCTGTGGGAAATGTTACCTGAGTAATGTAGTATGGTTTTGTGAGATTGATGGTTAATGTCCTAACACTATCCGACTCCTGAACACACCATGCTTTTTCTGGTCCCGAGTTGAGACGGGACTGATCCCGAGTCCCGTTCTCCGTTTCACTCGATGCATTTATCTGGGAATCTTTGATGGCACCAGACTCCATTCCAAGGGGGTGAGGAACTGTGTAAAAGACAAACAAAACAGAAGAAAACAAAACGTAAAATAACCAGGCTCTTGAAAGTACCTGATTAGCTATTACACTCATACTCTTTTCATCTGAAGACCTTTTTTCATTTAGAGTCAGTTATCTCAATTAAATTTAATAAAACGCCAGATGCTTGATCCCAATTGCCTCAACAATGGATCGCTTTGTGAACATTTTTTACCTTGTCATCCTTTAGAGGAATTTTGTTCATGAAGTAGTAAAGCAGTTGTTATGAGTCCTTACATTAGGTGAAAAATAAGCCGCATATATATTTTTTCTATTCTATACGGAAAACCTTGAACAATTCAGGTATTAAGTGTAAGTGGCTTACCATTTTTGTTATCCACAAGATAACATCCATAGAATTCAATTGCCATCGACAAACGTTTCTTCCAAGAGCGTGGATTGATGCGTAAATACTGGCCGATGATTGGAGGACTGATAACGGATACTTTCACCGGGGGAAATTTGCTGTCAGCTGTAATTTTAAATTCCTAAGAGAGATGGTGTTGGGAATTTTTAAAAATCCAACCACGTTATACTTTGTGTCAAAGGGGAAAAGCCATCGTGCTATGGTGATTCATTGGGACTTGTCCCAAAATGGCTGGCTTTTTTTGTGGCCTGAATGTAAAACAAGGAGGAAACTTTTATTTCTTTTAAAATGTACATTATTCTGTGGAGCAAAAATAAGACAGCACACGAACCGGGAAGTCCAGGAATAGTTCTGAAATTGTTTTGATCAATTCAGGGGACAGGGGAAAATAGGTTGAAGAAAGAATACATGTGAAAACTCAGTGAAGTTAGTGATTACTTTTGGTTTTCCGCTTTTTTTATCCTTGTACACCATCCACTTTATGTTGTCGTTACTGGAATGTACCAAGAACGAGGTCACGTAACTGCCATTTGATCCCTCGATGGACACCTACAATTGAACGTTAGCGCAAAAAGATATTAGAGACCTTTAGCATCAGGTTTTTCATGGGAAACTGCAAACCGCAAATCGCAAAATGTCACGTGACCACGGCCTTGCAGTCACGTTTGCAGTTTGCAGTTCACGTTTGAACCACAGGAAGGGCTTCCAGCGGTAAGTGATTTACGGCAAGGTTTTTTTTGCCACAAAAAATTGTACAGCCTCGCGTTTAAAGGTATGAAATAGCTTTTTATATCTGTTTGCGATGTGTTTGTTGGATTTTTGATCTCGAATCAATGAATTATTGCTGATTTTTGGGCGATTAAAGTGATACACTTCAACTTGATGAAAACAACATGGCGGCCCTAAACAATGAACGCGTAGTTCAAATCAATTTTATATTCCTTTCTGCCGTATTAACAAAGGAAAGTATTCTGTTCCAATCCAGAGTTAATTTTCTTTGTCTATCTTGTTACTGAATTCATAACTTAACTCAGTCTCTGTTAAGTTCCTATTTTTAACGTATCACTCCGCGAATTTCATGTTATTTTGCTGATTTCTTTGAGACTTGGGAGCCCAGGCTTCATAAAGCCTTCTGGTTTCTTCTGGGCTCCCTTGCAACATTACAATTCCCACACATATCCTTGTATTGTATTATATTTTGGCTAAATAAAAATGAACTGAACTGAACGCCTTGCTAAAGTGAAATCTTGGCAACGCGAAACTGCAAACGCTTAACTGCGGTTTGCGGTTTACCTGATGCTAAAGGTCTCTAATATTAAGAATTTTCATACTTAAGAATAAAGATCTCGACCTGCAAATAGACACGTGGCACTTGGACAAAAAGACACGAATACTAAATATGTGACCCTATTCATGACCTGACCAAAAATTTGATTCCCTATTTGAGACCAAAATGGCCGAAATGGATACTCTATTTATGACTAAAACGGCTGAAAGACGCTCACATCTATTTTGTTTATGTAAGGGATTACCCCCGCCCTCCGGGTAGTTATAACAAAAAACTTAGGTTTAATTACCATTTCAACTTTAGTCTTAGTGCGGAAGTCCACTTGCAGGAAGTTGTTGCGGTCATAATGAAGCATTCTGTCTTCAACCGTAAACACACCAGCAGAGCCTGGTCTTGAAAAGTGAGGACAGTTCCCAGTTTTTTTCAGTTCAGTCTTCATGTAAGAGGAACTTGACAGCTGGCTTTCCTTGATTTTGCCATCTTTCATTCCCAAGGGGCGAAAACGAGAACATCCTACAAAAACAAAATCATAAGTAATAACAATAACAATAACAATAACAATAACAACCAGATCAACAATAACAATAATAATACTAATACTAATAATAATGATGACGATGATGATGATGATGACGATGATGATGATGATGATGATGATGACGATGATGATGATGATGACTACTGTGGGACGTGAACATACAGTGTGATCATGTCATTGAAGCCAGAAGACCGGACAATGTAGTTGTAAATAAACAGGCGGAAAAGTGCACTATTATTGATATTGCCGTACCAGCGGATAAAAGAATTGGTGAAAACGAGAATGAGAAAGTTGAAAAGTATCAAGATCTTAAAAGAGAAATTGCGTAGACTTTCATAGTTTGGAAAGTGTTGGAAATTCCGCACTCTTAACACTGACTCCATTCAATAGAATAAATACCGCAATCATGTCAGGTTACACCTCATTCTTTAATTAGACTAAATTTGACAAATTTGTTCGTTCTGTAATCCGTCTTTATCTTCCCAAATCTTAGCCATGCTTATCCATAAATATCACCTTGGTAATTCTGTACCTTTCAGTAGAAAATGTAATTGTGTGGCCTTCACAGAAGAAAAAAACCCGAATCACGTTAAGCTTAAGTTAAGAATAAGGATATTGCATCATCATAATTATCAACTTACTTGGCGCGTAGAACTCAAAACAAGACCTTGTTCGTTCTGTTTGTACTGCTCCATCCAGGCTTTCATCTTCCCAGTAATATTCCACGGCTACTAAGGTCGACGTTTGGGAAGTTTTCCCCGGCGAGGTTCCGTTCTTGCGGTCAACTTTGAGATTTATGGCGAGGGCGATATTCTGACAGGATTCCAACCGATCAAACTGAAATGAAACACTAACCATGGGTGACTTTTCTTTTGCAGAGTGATTTTAAGTTTATTTTGATCTGTTGTAGGACTTTGATGTTAAATCGCCTGAATATCTTTCCGGAAATCCTCAAAAAGAGTGTCTAAATATCACAAAATTTAACATGTTTATTACATATCTCGAAATACCTTCCAATAGCTCAAATAGAAAGTTTTTATAAATAATCCGATTTTCAATCACCTAGGCCAAATTCCAAATAGGGCTTGGGGAAGCAATTGCTAATTTAGCATTATGGAAAACACATCTTTGCAGGGGGAAATTGCTGAAGTGGGTTATTTCTAGCAAATACATGTAACTGAGTAACAAAGGGCTAAACCAAAACAAAAGCTATAAATATTTCTAAATATGCCTACATTTCTAAAGGTATTACTACTTCTTAACATTTAGAAAAACTTCTAAATATCCCAAAAAATCCGGATATTTGTGAAAAGCCGGGCCTCACACTTCATAGTTTTCTTCCGTTGTACAAACTTACTTTATAGCGTCGCATATATTAAGCTTATTATTTTCTAACCAATCATTATATTACCTTAATGATCAAGGTTGACTCCTGACTTATCAAGCTGGTATATTCCGGTCCAGTTATGTTTTGAGCCGAATCAAACTCGAGCTGTTTAGGAAAAGACCACTTCACTTCCAGTTTGGCAGCAGCTCCTTGAGAGTCTTCGTCATGTGCTATGAAAAGGTGCTGAGTGGCCAAGCCACTGTGAAAAGACCAGAATGGGTTAACTTACAACAGAATCATTTATATGTTGTTGCTTATGAAATCCACTGTACAAACATTAATCCAAAAACAAACTCTTTCAGTCTTTCCTTCAAATAAGCTTAACAAATTGACGACAGCTTTTTATGCGTCTGTCTTCTTATTGATGATAAATTGCGTCACAACATTGTCAAAGGGGTTGTCGGGCCACAGGCGAGTTAATCCGCAATAAGCTTTGACAATGTTATGACGAAATTCATCATCAATAAGAGGACAGACGGATAAGAAACGGACGTCAAGTTGTGTTTTTTCAATAACAGCGCCCTAAAATGGTCAAATGCTGAAAATAAATGAGGGGAAAAGAGCCCGTAAATTTGTCGTAAACAAAGATAAGTGAATTTTATTCACAAAGGCGCGAACATTGTCAATAGCTTTTCACGCTTTCTGATCGGCTACTTAAAAATGTCGATAAAATCTCATTTGTTCACAAGTTCACAGTTTGGCAGCTGAAAAGCTTGCATAAATAAAAATTTTATCTGTCTGTACTCTTATTAATGATAAAATTGGGCCAACCAGCGCGCGAGAAATTAGACAGTCATTGTAAAAACAAATGTAGATCGTCACTCGTTTTCCCCCGCTTTTTTTTCGAGTTTGACGTTTGCATGTCTTCCTGGGCTTGGCACGGGTTGTGTGGTTTCCCGCGCTGGGCTCAGGTTGTGTGGTTTCCCGAGTATGAAGCGGGTAGCCTTGATTTCTTCAAGCTTTGATTGGTCCATTGCTTTTAGATCGGTTAATATATTACAAACGCATTACGGCGCATTTTCACCTGTAATTGACTTGACGTTTCGTATGTTTCCACATACATCTTCCTAAAAAATGTCCGGTGCAAACATTTTTCTAATTATCTCGAAAACACCCTTTAAATGTCAGTCTTTTTTTGTTTTAGAAATCAACCGATTTTGAATTACTGAGGCCAAATATTTCAAACTCTTCTTGCAGTAGTAATAGGATGCAGGCGCATGAATGCTACCAGCATCCATCATTTTTCGTCATTTTTTTCTTTTTTCTTTTAGTACTTTTAGTGATATGGAATATAAGTTTCAATTTTGAGATCACTGGAATGGATTGTTCTCGCATAGCGGAAATAATTAATTGTTTAAAGAAAATAGTGAGGAAGACGTAGAACTCAGCCAAAATAACTGTGAACATTTCTTCATATACCCAAATTTTCCGGAGATATCTCATTATTTTTTAAATATCTCGAATACATCGGTAATTGAAAAGAAAAATCGGTTGAGTTAAGAATTTAAAACGTGTTCAAGAAGTTGCCACTTGAATTCAATTTCGATTATTCACGGTGGGTTGTGGCTCAGTCGCGACAATCACTTGAAGACTGCAAGCGCAATAAAATTGAAATCTAAGAATGTAATGCTATGTAACACCATACCCTTGCACAACAGGTTCAGACTGATTAGCCAACGATACAAAAACCACCAGCCTCGGGTCTCCTCCTGTTTTAGGTACACACGATGCTTGGGGCATAATGGATTGAGCCTAAATAGGAACAGCAAAATTAGCATTAAAATAAGTTTCGGCTTTACTCATTAAAGGGAGCGAGAATGAGAACTTTACTGAAGAAAACATTGAGCAATTCTTGCTCAGAAGATTTTGTAATAAATAGCATTGTTTTAACATCCCTTTGAGAAAGTAAAGCGATATCAGTCCTGAACAAACAGAGTGCTTAAACGATTGAATTCATAGAATGTGTAACACAGAAGTAACATTGCTTTGCGCATCAATTTCGCAAAGACTTCCACTGCAAATGATGGAACAAATAATCACAGCTTTTAGCCTATAATAAAGCATTCGGCTTCTGCTAAGTCAAGCTCGGGTAATAAAGTTTAGGAGCTGAAGAAATTGTTCCAATATCCAGTGCAGACTGTACGTTCACCTTAACACTTAAGAGTGTGTCTCTGTAAGAGTGGTCCGGTCGATTTTGCTTGAGTCACAGATTTAGCTCATCTCTTGTGTGTTGTAAGATATTCATGTACCTATACTCAAACAACAATCCGTTTGGTCGGATCTCTTTATTCGTCTGAGTTTTACGGAAATTAAATTTCACTCGAGCGAAGGCCTCTTGTGACACTTTTCAAGACTTAGATTTGAGACAACTTTGGAAGACAATTTACAAAAAACTACGGGGCTCAGCAAAAAACAAATACCACAGCCATGTATATTAACTCTATCTTATTCATTGAGGTGACTTTTGTGAACATCGCTTTTCGATAAAGCAAACAGGAAGACTTGAATGACACCATATCGGTTTGCTAAAGTCACACATGCCAAAACCGATCAAATAGGCCTTTTGCAACAGTTGGTCACGTGACGTGCTTTTCAAGAACACACTGATTAATCATTGGTAATGCATAATGTTATCAGAAATGGAAACAACAGTTCCAAATAAGCTTACATGCAAATTTTCAGGTTTATATCTTTTAAGGGGGAATTTTTATGGACGTTAAAAATTAGAAAGATTTGTATGAGAAGAAGTCGCTTTGCCCTCCAGTCACGCTCCAGTGGTTTTCCATACAAATCCTTGTAATTTTGCAAGTTTTCAAGCTGCCATAAAATCTTTGCCTTTCGGTGTAAGGGCCTAGAAAGAAATCTGATGGTAATCTGATGGTAATGACATAATGACTTTGTTGAACAATGATTTAGCTTTTGTTTTTATCTTTCAGAAACCCCAGCAGTGGTAAAGCGTGGCTTTCTCTGTGCACCATGACGGCAATAGAGTGCGGGATGGTGTGTTCGGTGTTCTGTGTTTGGAGAATACAATGAAGATGACGAGTAAGTTTTCAGGTAAATATCTTTATGAATAAAGATGGGACCCTGATTGGTCAAAAACCCATGTTTTATCACAGTATACACACGGCCTAGGCTTCTTTATTTGTTTATTAAAAGGGATCAATATCAGTATCTGGGGCAATTGCGCACCTACCCCTTCTCTAGCCCAACAGTAACACTAAACTCTATTAACATATTATTAACATTTTGGGTTAGGTGCGCCCAGATACTGATATTGATCCATTAAAAGAATATTCTCTTTTTCCAAATAAACCCCACGTAATCATTCTGGCCAATTACAAAGGGCACAAGTTTAATTCAGTCATGCACCCAATCAAATCTCGAAGTATGTAGCTGACGAAAAATGTGCATATGAGTCACAGTTGGCTTCGGTATACTTCGAATACTATCGGATGAAAAAGTGACGCAAGCTTTTTTAATCCAATTGTGTAGCAAATTAATACAAAACCCATTACTTTTTGACACTCAAGTGATAAGCGCTTTATAACCTTATTTAATTTTTACAAAGGTCTTTCAATTTTAGCTTCAAACACCCACAATCCTCGAGGCCATGAAAAGTGGAGCCTTGGTGTACAATGTTGAAAAGCATCGTCACGGTATTAACACATTACGAAATTGTGACTGATTGTAGATCGCTATAGCTTCCGTTCGTTCTTATGTCAACAGGCTTCCAAGAAGCACATGTTTGGGGATCCAAAATGTAGGAAAATCTCACTTTGGTAAGATTACAACTAAAAGTGATCTCTAAATTTGTGCGGTCTCGTAACCAAGATGGATCAAAAAGTAATTTCTCCTTGGAAAGTAACTATATATTATTAAATATAGCACACTGATCATGGAAATTTAGGAAATTATCATTTTAGCTAATGTACTGATCAAAATTGCCTTGATCAAGATCGCATTTATCCTTGGAATTTCAATTCATACTCCATCACACAGGTTATGAGAATTTACCAAATGATCTCCACTGAAAAGTTGTCTTAATTAATACTGTGTAGCAATTCTCCCAAGTATTATTGTAAGAAATGTACGAAGACATATAAGGAGAAAATCTATGTTGGTCATGAGGCTTTGAGGGTTACAAAGCAGTTTGAAGAAAAGCGCAGTAAAGTAGCACTGAAGCCGGAACAAGTGCGAATACCAGAAAGGACAGTCCGAGTGTCCGAGCAAAGTTCAACTGACATGCGCTCAACTAAACTGCAACCAGGATTTTCTGGTTCGGGTTTTTATTTCGCCTGTCATTCTATCAGAAGGACCTCAGAGGACAGATAAACGGTTTCAGCTCCATTCAACCAGTACAAATAAGCTCTCTCACTTTGAATCATCTTAATAAGTCAAAGGCAGCTGGCCTTGACATAATATCTGCTAGGCTCATTTGAGAATGTGCAAATCTCATTTGCATCCCTAACCGTGATATTTTTAACCAGTCAATAAGTTCAGGCATATTTCCGGATGGAAAAGCGCGCTATACAGGCCACCGACCACTGTTTACTGGACGGCTCCTAAATAAATATATCGTCCAATTTGCAATGATTCTCATGTTTAGCTGGCGTCTTAAGGTCTACTCTGGAAGAGTAATCTGTTCTATGTATGCAATCATATGCTTAGCCAGGTAAGAGCACAATAATCATCACAATTTTGTGGCGACCAAGTGCGCCTTGTGCGACTTGGTTCGCTGTCGAAAAAGGCACTTTGTGGAGGGAGCTGTTCAGTGGACAAGTACCTGCGGCAGTCCCAACGTGTAAACTCTTCAGGGGACTAGTCGCAGGGACTATAGTTCGCATTGAATAGTCCCCTCGTGTGTGCCGACCTTAAAGAAAGGTCTTCGACACAGTTAACTACGAGATACTTTTATAGAAATTAAGCAATTACGGCATATATGGCAACGCGTACTAATGGTTTAAGTCATATTTAGAGAATCGTCCTCAAATGTGCTCCGTCAAAGGATCACTTTATAAAAGCTTTTCATCAAGTTGTGGTGTTCCCCAGGGGACGATTTTGGGGCCACTACTATTTCTATTTTACATCAAGGATCTGTATCAAATTGTACGCACCTTACGTACGCAGGTAAAAATGCAGACAATATTTAGTTGTGTCTAAATCAAGATTTAGAAAATGTTCACAATTGGCCGGAGAGCAAGCAAATGCACTCTAAGTATGCCAAACTAAAACCGAATTCATGGTTATCGGATCTAGGCAGAGGTTTTAAAGTACTCTCACAGAGTCCCTGACGTTTGCAATTAATGATTTTCAAGTTAGCCAGGTTACACCGTAAAATCACTTGGTGTGACCATCAATGATAGACTTGATTGGAGTGGCCATACTGAGAAAGTAACTAAAAATGTCTCTTCTGGTATTGGCACCATAAAACGAATAAGGCACCTTGTTCCTCAGGCGACCTTACTTCTTATATATCAAGCTTTGATACCGCCACACTTCGACAAAAGCAATATCGTTTGGGGAAACTGTAGGAATGAGGTAGAAAAGCTACAAAATAAAGCAGAAGTGTCCTACTCAAACTATGACGTAGATGCTGGTCACCTGTTTAAACTTCTAGGATGGAAAAATCTAGGCTCAATTACCAGACAGCGGCCGAAATGAAGTCAAGGAAAAATCTAGCTTCCCAGCAGCAAATTCAAAGAGCTACGATGGTTGCAGGTATCTGCACGGGCTGGCTCCAAACTATCTTAGTTCTAAATTTGAAAGGCGAGAAATCGGATATAACCTAAGGGACGCTAAGAATAAACTCAATGTTCTATTACCGCGCGCAAACTTTTAAAAAAATAGCTTCAGCTATTTGGCGCCACTCTCTAGCACAGTCTTCCTTGTAACTTAAGGAAGCAGAGTTCCTTGTGTTTTGAACTTGTATTAAACTAAACATAGCTTGGGAAATATGAGGATTTATTTTTTGCACTCTTGCTTTATGGAAGCATATAGAGTCAAAAATTCTGTATTCTTTTCCCGAGTAAACCTTGTATTCTTGCTCCGTTTATACCTAAATTTTTATAAACGAAATTTCGAAACGTGTGTTCACTTTTATACAGACAACACCCCTAGGGACGTTACGTAATTACGCTGGGATTTAAATAATTTCGTGCAAAACACTCCGTATCCAGTGCGGAAATCTTGTTATATTATTATGTGATTGGATTGAGCAAAGATATGCATTAATCACGACATTTGTAGTTACTTATGTTTCATTACTCAGTTCTTCCTTTGTGGCAATTAAACAAAGTTTGTGAATCGGTCGATCGTAAACTGAAGTTGCAGTTTTAATTCTAGCTTTTCTCACAAGACCATCTGCTTCCGGATAAGCAGTCCAGGCTTCCATGTTCTTCTTGGAGTTGGTTCCATTTCTAACACCAAATCTCCCTCTTGGAGGTTCTCTCTCGGTCTACATAGCTT